>BGPR01048348.1:0-11571 GCA_013235015.1 Araneus ventricosus | reverse complement strand
ATGCCTGAGACTACTATTATTATTAGAAGTACTGTCTTCAAACTCGTTAATAACGTGTCGGGATGCATTATAGGTTTGTAACACATATTAGTGGATTCTTGTCTCATAGCATCTATTAAAATTCAGCTCGCAATTGGCGTAAGAGCTACCAAAAGCAATGTAATTCAGGCATTTAGATTTGATCACTTAATGAAGAATGCATATCAGCAAAACTATAACGCTCAAGGAACTAGTGCATAAATACAGTATCATTGAAGTAAGCATTGATATTTTCTTAGAAATGGTTTTGTGTTCTTACATTTTAAAAAAGAAATAAACATTTTCACTGACTATTGAAATAATCTTAAACTGCAGATGTTATCAGACTCTTAATAAGATAACTAAAAGTCTGTTAAGATCACTGAAACGTTAAATTTAGTTGATATTAAATCTTTACGTTTCCATGTAAACCAAAATTTTCTCTAACAAAAATACATTATTTTAAAACATAAAAAATAAAATTTTCATCCCTTTTCTTTAACATTTGTTTCAATGTTTGTTCAAAGTGAGCAAAAAATAAATTGAATAATAATTATTTGAAAAAATAATTGTTTTTTTTCGGAATTTATTTCATTTTGATGAATTTAAAAGAAATTCTAAGTAGTGTAATATAGAAAACTCATCTAGAAAAAAAACTGCTATAGTTTTAAAAAATCACACCTAAACCTTAGTTATTTTTTTTTCAATTCAATGTTATATAACGAAATAAACAACCCCCCTCTTTTCTTATCACCCCAGGCTTCTCAAATTTTTCTATGCTTGAATGGGGTATTGAAAGAGATTGGGCAACAAAATCTATTTTACTTAACAATTCGATTAAAACATTGATGCATTGAAATAAAATCTTATATAACATAAGTGTATTACAGGGAAAACACTTGAAACATAATACAATTTCAATCCAGGCTGACAAATATTAAACCGGACTTATACAGAATCCAAATTCGGACACACACAACTAGAAAAAAAAATCCAAAACTGACCTTCTTTCTGAAAGAAGACCTCAATGCAGATAGCGTTAAAATGCCCCTAGCCAAAGGGGTGTGGGGTCTTGGATCCTGTGGTATCTCTAATTTGCAGTAAGTACATTCTTATCAGCACTCATTGTGTCGACCGCTACCCTACCCAGCTAATCAATCAAAATGTCAAACCACGGAAGGGGGAAGAATTTCGGAAAAATGCGTTCATCTCGCTTTAGAGACAGTTCACAAGAGACGTATATTTCAGGGCTGACCGCTTTCGGCGTATCTCTGACCACACGTTGAAATGCGTGTTATCCGCTTATGGGATAGTCCAAGGTCGACGTAGAAATACGTGTGAAACGCTCAGAGGGTTAAACTGAATTCCCATTAATTATTATGATGTCCACGATATTCAAACGGAAGTATATACTCTTATTTCGCGTCTGAACATTTGAAAAATCTTATTTTATTTTATCGTGAACATTCCCTAGTAATATATATTTGCAAAACATTTTTGGATTTATAAAAACAAATCATGTTTTTGTAATGCAACAAAAACACGTTTTTTCATATAATTTGTTAAAAACAATAATTGATTTTAATTTGAATAAATTCGATTACATTCTTTGTAGCACGCTAGCGCGGGGCCCCTTAAGCGCGGGGCCCTATTTGGAGCAATCGGTCCAATCGGCTTAAGGCCGGCCCTGAACGAGTGACTTAACTTTCGATAGACATAGAATCCATTGATCCACAAAATTTCTAAAGTAAGGAGACAGTTATGACGTCCAGTAATGAAGAGTTCGGTACGTTGCCGCAATCAATGTACTGCAAAGCGTCTTACTAAGACAACATTGAAGTTGCATTTACACTTGAAGCATTTTTTTAGGTTAGATGTTTTAAGCAAGTTTCCTTATATTGCTTTTAATGCCATAATACAAATGTTTCCTGCCTCATGAATTTGTTTTGACGGGGAAAGGTTTGAATGCGGATTCGCCGCAGTTTTGAGTTAAACATGAAGTAATCCTTCCGGTGGGTGTGCCTCACCATTTTTCACCTTGACTGCCGCAATATGATGAGTTTTGTGTTTAGTCTAGTAATATTGTGAAGATAATTGAATATGCATTTGCTTCATCTGTCGTTGACTGACCGGATTGTATTCTGTCGAAACAAAATAAATATGATTGATTTATTGATACTTAAGTTCTGGAACTAATAAGAAATTATGTTATCATCGGAAACACGCAATGTACAGACTTTCAAAACGCTACCACATCTAGGATCTTTGTGAAAGTGACAGTGGGATTTCATTGCTAGAATGTCTTTAGGCTGAGATTTGTGTACAACATAGCAAAATACTGGCAGAAGCAATACTAATTTAATATACTTTTGTTAAGTTTTAGTTTTTAATTCTATCTTCTCCAGGAATGGCGCTAGAGTTTGCCCGACAGGGGGCACAGTCTCCCCAACAAGGGGCCACGACCAGCTGTACGGGGGACGAGTGTATTGAAATTGGTCTCAAATTTTCGCCATATTATTATTTATCAATTACAGTTGAATATCCAGTACAAAAATTTTCCCCGACGGGGGGGAGGGGGGCTGGCTCCACCCCTGATCTTCTCGCAAAAGATGACGCCTTAGAAGTCATTTTGGTATTTAGACAGAAGATCGTTCTTTCTGCGGTTACGGTACCCCCCTTCACTATCGCAATTTCAATGGTATTTCTTATGAGTCACCATTCTTGTTGTGATATGCGTTTTCGAATGATCACAGCTCTTTTCGATTATAGTTATTGTCTCTGAATTATTATTATAGTCTGATTATATTGAAAGTCTCTGTAATCGCTCGAAAACAAATATTCATATTAAAGCTTAGTTAACTGCAATCGGAACAGAAACGGATTTAAATATCACATCCTTGCAATTCCCAAAATCTTTTCTTCCAACTTATTTTTTACCTCAATTCTTTAATACTGCATGAGAACTACCATGCCCACTAGGGTGGGCCGAAAAACCTTTTTTTCTATTTTCGATAATGGGTAGTGCGGAAAAGGTGCCATTGGTGGCACAAAGCGCACATAAAAAAATTGAAGTGTGTAGGATAGTTCCTTCATTTGCCGCAAATGCGTAGAAATTTCAGGAAAACTCTTATTTAAGTTTTTAACAAATTTTGTCAAAATATTGAAATACTGTATTTGGCCGTATTTACCTGTAATAGTTATGTAGTTTGTCAAATGATCTGCAGTTTTAACTTTGTTCTTACTAAAAATACAATGATGCAGTTATTTCCTCATTGTGACTGGAACGAGGTGTCAAATGTCCCAAATATTTAAGAACCAGGTTCAAACAACAGAGTGATATGTTCTTCGCCTTTCTGTCGACGATGTCGTTTGTCGTTTTTTTCCCAATGAATAACGTTTTATCTCTTCTTCCATCAAAGAATAAGCTTTTAATTTTTAATCCGTCTAGATTTTCTTCCTCCTGTATTTTTTCCCCTTGTTTCTTTTTTTCTCTGCGGATCTTATTCTTATCGACGACGAGATTCTTATTTTCCGTGACAAGTCCTGGCGTCTTGCAGCACGGCTGAAGCAATTAACGCCACATCTCTCTCTGATACACCAATTCTAAATGCAACAGACGCTGTATAAGAAAGGGAAATGCGTTTGCAAGTGTCTGAAGTTGATGTCCTTTCAGATTTTACTTCGTTCCAGTCGGATTCTTCAAAGCGGTCACATAATGAATCTTCTGAAGATTTCAATAGCATAGTAGATTGAACGCCACTCGTTGAGGGACCACGCACAAAAGTTCTTGAACATGCACCCCTTTTCATTTCCCTAAACACTGTTTTTATAAGGGCTTTGCTAGTTTGCTTGTCAATGTTTCCGATACACATTTCTCGAATAGTTCTTTGATCGTGCAGGAACGTAACCTCTCGTTTTGGAACTTTACAGCTCTTGTCACAGGTATAATAGTCCAAATCTTTACATTTACAAGCTGAAATATCAAAGAGAGAGGATTCAGCGTTTTGTATACATTTTTCGAGGTTCTTCTCTTTTATGCCCTTACAGTGAATTGATTTCTCCGCCGATCGGCACTTTTTGTAATAGTCTTTAATTTTTCCGTTAACGGTTCGTTTGGAAACTACAGGTATGGGTACCTTTATCCAGATAAGTTATGCCGTAACTTTTTCACCTATCATCTTAACATCATAATCCACTAGTTGAACATAAACATCATGATTTTCATTTCGGAACCAGTAGTAGTAGCGCATGATGTCAGCATAAGTTGGCTACTGCATCTCTTTTAATTTGCACGGTACTCCAAACAAGTTAATATTTACACTATTGCGTGTCTTATGGGCCTCAGCTCTAGCCATTGGTAAAATCGCCTTTATAAAGGCGCTCAAAACACAATAATATAAAGTTAAAAATGAAACAAAAGTACTATATCGCATACCCCTTCGCCCGTTAGAAACCAGAAATGCCTACGCTTCTCCAACATAAGGGTGCATCACTGAAAACAAAGTAATGAAGTAAGAAAAAGACAGATCGCGCTATATTGAAACAAAATACTGTTCCCATTTATATGCGAGAAAGCAAGAATTTAATATTAATAAAAAGCTAACTTATAACGCATAACCCATCTAAAAAAATGAAAATGCAGAACATTTGACACATTGTATAATTATTACAGGTAAATGTGGAAAAATAAAATAATTTGAACATTTTGACAAAATTTGTTATAAACGTAAAAAAAAAACAGAATTTTGCTGAAATTTCTACGCATTTGTGGCAAATGAAGGAAATATCCTACACATTTCAAATTATTTATGTGAACTTAGTACCACAAAGGGCAGACTTTCCGCACTACCCATCATTGAAAATAGAAAAACAAATTTTTTTACAAATTTTGTTAAAAACATCAAAAAACAACATTTGGCCGAAATTTCTACGCATTTGCGGCAAATCGAGAAGTTGTCTTAGAAACTTCAAATTTTTTATATGCACTTTGTGCCACCAACGGCACCTTTTCTGCACTACCCATTATCGAAAATAGAAAAAAAGGTTTTTTCGGCCCACCCTAATGCTCACCATAACTGGAAAATGATGCCCCCCCCCCTCCCCCGTAATCTAGTGATGCAAGGTGGAATGAGGCATTCCATAAACTTTCCTAATCTTTACTGCAGGCTTTCCATTTTGATTGTCTTTAATTGTATTTCAAACTTTAGTTGGAGAGTAGCAAAATCTTTTTGACGGAAATATCACCTGCCTTCTTATATTCAAATTGGAATTTTTGCCACGTAAAATCTAAACAAACTAAACTAGTTACTTTTATTTTATCCTGATGTTCTTAAAAGTATTTTATGAGTAAAAACATAATATCAAACCATGGACCAAAAGTGGAACAAGTGTTATACCCCTTTTGGCCACATGCATGGCCAAAATTAGTACATATAGTAAATTTAGAGTACCAGTTTTGGACGCCACGAAATTACTCTTACAAATAATTAATTTTGATATGAAATCAGATTAAAAAGAAAGCTTACATTATATACCCTAAGGGTAATAAGTTTTAGAATAAACAGGTAATTCTGAGAGCCTGATGATGAGAATCTGCAAATACTTGTTCCTTAACAAAAACTTTAACAGTTGTGAGTATACAATACATGATCATGCATGTAATTTTTTTACAAGTCGCATGTTTGAAAAAAATGAACCAATCAGATTGAAAATAGTAAAATATGGATTGTTTAAAGTTTTGGAATTATTTTATTGGTTAATTTGAAATTACTGATTAATTAATGCAAAAACAGATCCAATGTGGCCAAAACTGGTGAAGTGGCCAAAAGTGGAGCATCTACCCTATATATTTATTACCCATATTACAATGTTACATCAATTTAAAGATATTTCTCATTCTTATTATTTTTTATTAATGATGTAGAGATTTTCTAGATGAAAATTTCATACTCTTTTGTATAAATAAAATATAGAAAACTTTTCTGATAAGCATATTAGCTAATACTAGGAGGCTCTGCCCCCTGCTCGCTAAAGCTCGCCAACCCCCAGGAGGATTGCGTTGCAATCCTCCGGGGCTTGCTACGCAAACCCTGCTCGCTTCGCTCGCTACATGAAGACACTGGGTGTCCTAGCACAGTTGTTATAAAATCTTTATATATATATAACACCCCCTGCTCGCTCCGCTCACCGACACCAAAGAATCACGTGATTCTTTCGGGATCACTATGTGAAAACAGCTCGCTTCACACGCTTGCCGTACAGTTATCCGTTTCTGCTAGTATTAGAAAATTATAAGTACATTAATTAATAAAAGTGAATTGAAATTATTTGAAATTGCACGAACTCCTAAAATTAATTTTTCATCAGTTTCTACAATTAAAATCTTCTGCTAGCACAGATATATATGTAAATGTTAGAAAGAAATTTGAAAGGTAATATTTATAATCCAAAATGATTAAAAATCAAAATTATTTTCATCAATCAGAAAATTAAAACTTCTTGGCATACACTTTTGAGTATTTATTCAAAAGTTTATTTCAACGTAACTTCATTCCACTGAAATTTTAAGTTTAAAACTGATAAGATAGCCTTTTCCAAATTTTCAAAATAAATTTTTTAAAATTGCTTTTTCCACCAAAATTTCAAATGCGCCCTCTATACAATGGAATGTAATTCAGAAAAACTTTCGCACATGTATACATGCTTATTCCAACAATTATTTAGTCAAGAAAAAGATAGTGATTTTCTCAGTGCAGTCATTTGTGTTTTAAATCTCATAAAATCCTTGATCGTCTCTTGTCGTAGAAAGATGTAAACCATCTTGCAACCTTTTAGCTAAAAAAGGACAGTTTAAAGAAAATAGTGGCTTGAAACATGTTCATATAAACTATTCAAATTTAAAACCCATAATAATTATTTACTTTTAGCTTTTTAAAACAGATAAGATAGCTTTTTCTCAAAATTTACAGAATTGTTGCTTTTTTAACCAAAATTTTAAATATGCACTCTTTTTTATGAAATGTTACACAGAAAAGCTTCCCCACTTGCATACATGCTTATTTCAACAATTATTTAGTCAAGAAAAATATAGTGTTTTTCTCAGTGCAGTCATTTGTGTTTTAAATCTCAGAAAATTCTTGATCGTCACTTGTCGTGGAATTATGTAACCCATCTCACCTTTTAGCTAAAGAAGGACAGTTTAAAGAAAAAAGTGGTTTGAAACATGTTCATATTAACTATTCAAAATTAAAACCCTTAATAATTATTTACTTTAAACCTTTTATAATTGATAAGATAGCTTTTTTCGAAATTTACAAAATTGTTGCTTTTTTAACCAAAATTTTAAATATGCATTCTTTTTTATGAAATATTACACAGAAAAGCAAAAAGTATGCAACATTATCATTCACCATAAGCAGCATGTGGTAATTCACTTCCAGTGAAAACACAGCGAGGCTAAAACAGTCCGTACAAACACGGTGGCAAAAAAATCTAATCTCTCTATATATACATGTTGCAAACAGTATGCAACTTTAATCATTCTCCGAGAGCAGTGTGCAAGAGAACTTTTCCAAAGTATAATTAGTTCTCTGGTCTTTATTCTGTAATTTTTATTTTTACACATAGTAAATAGTACACACAATTAGTATCACAAAAAAAAGGCTCTGGCTTTCCTAAGCCTATCGGTGGCATTTCTTGCCGATCTTCGTCCCTTGCACGCTGCTCTCTTCTACGCAAATTGTATTCAAAAGCAAACAGTTCATTTTAAATAAATAAATTCAAAAAAAAGTCGACGATCCGAAAAAAAAGTTCTGTAATCCGTAAGCGATTAGCTCGGTTAGCGAAAAGCTTGGCGTCAGGGTTCAGATTGGTAAACAAACTGATTGTTGCCAACGGGGAGAAAGAAATAAAGGTCCTTTTTTGCGCCACGCATAAGCGTTTTATATAATATAGATTTTATTTACAATATCAAAATATTTTATTCTGTTTTAATTATCACAACTTGACACAAGAAAGTTAATGTTATTGTTAATGACTTAGAATTCTAATTATTAGTCTTGGTTAGAGACCCTTTTAAGTGAATAATTTATTTATGATACTAATGTATGATAATTGAGTAGTGTTTTTGATATAAAGAAATTTATGTTATAGAAAATGGATTCTAGTGGATATTTGTTTGTCCTTTCAGGTAGTTTGAGATTTTTGCAACTGCAGATTCTACAGGATAACTAAGAAGATAAAAGAGGAGTAGTATTGGAGAGGCATGACATGGGGCACTTTTCAACAAATACATAACGACTCATTTCACTCAATGGACAAAACTTTTATTGAAATAGAACAAAGTGTAATAGACAGTGGTCAAACAAAAATTATCTGGTTTTAGGTTTCATAATTTTTCTTATTTTCAGTATTTGTTCTAGTCATTTTGTGCTACTTTCAGCTTTGACTTAAATGGCCCCATTATTTCGACAATTCTTAAAATCCTTAACCCAATGAATTCCAGCTATATTATTTTCAAGTATAGAATGAAAAATGTGACTCGTGAATGATTCTTAAACTTAAGATAATCATACAGTTTTTATTATTATTTTCTAAATAAACATGGTGTTACAGGGTGGCGAGACAGAACCTGGATATCGGGGGAAAGTCAGGGAAATTCGTGAAAATATCTAAAAATCAGGTAAAATTAATAGTTACTTGAGTTATTATCTACAAATTAGTATCTTATGTCTAGCATTATTTGTAATAATAAATAGAATTAAAAAACAAAACTTATATTCATTTATAAAAGCATAAGTTTTTGATTAGAGCAATTAATTTCTTATGATTTGTTAAAGAACAAAGATTTGAAGTAATATTTTGTCAGTTTTTCTTATTTAAATCTTTGCTAAAATGTATATTATTAAGTACATATAATTTTACTATTTTTATATTTGTGCTGCAACATGTTATCCTGGTACCCATGCAAAGAGCACTAATTAGTTATTGAACTGTTTTAAAGTTTTGAGCAAAGATCAGAATAACCTTTACTGTTAATATAATTTAACTTGTGTTGCGAAGAGTAGTTTTATTGTTTCTCTGAGTTCTTATGCAGTATTAGAAGCAAAGTATTTTGTTAAAATTTCCTGTATTCTTTGCTTGTAAGGAATGTAATATACTGTTTTAATAGATTTTTTAGAATGTTTATTCCATTTTTTAAAAATTATTTTTCATATTTAATAACTGGTAAAAGTGTTTTTAATGTATATTGTACACATACAGTGATTCTGAGAAGGGAGAAAGTAAGAAAACTAATATAATTAGTAGCCGTAAATGAAATGTTGTAAGTTTTGTCAGGGAAAAGTCAGGGTAATTTTTTTTCACAGTTTCTGTAGCCACCCTGTATTAGTAAATCTGATTATAATAAAATGTATTTGTATCGTTAGTATTTTATTATATTCATAAAAGTTAGTAATTTAAATGTTAAATATTTTTTAATCACCTCGATGACAAAAAGGAAGGAAAAGTTTAAAAAATATCTCTTTTGTCACAATAAAGTTCTGAACAACAATGGGAAAAATTCTAAATAAGTTCTTTTATGATAATTTTTGATAATTTCTTTATCTTTAAGCTGATAAATATTTTTCAAAAAGAGAAAAATTCTTCTTATAATATTTAATCAGAAATTATATTATCATAATTGAACATTTTCCTATGCTGTGCAGAATGAGCGAAGTTGGACGGGAGTTTTAAGTCCTGGTAGGAGCCACTTTAGGCAAGAAAGGCATTCCATTATGTCCCCCTCCAGCTATTGATTTTTAAAAAATTACACTCCCTTATATTGAATATTTTTATACTATATATAAAAATAAATCTGGTTTCTAGGCAGTTGTTTGTTAGAAATGTTATGTATTAACAATGTTGTGTACTTTATTATGCTTGATCAATAAAATTATGAAATTATTTTTTGGGGGTTTTTTGCATTTATTTGTATTATAACATCTTGTTACAAGAATCAACAAAGGTAATTAATTTGTTTTCTGGGTTGAAAAAATTAACTTCAGAAATTAATATTCTGTATGAAAATTGCATTCCATCAATTTTGTACCTGGAATAAAAAATTAAGGTGTATTGATGAAAAAAATAATTTGTTGAAATTTTAATATATTCTAAAAGAGATGGTATAATATTAACTTAATCAAACAGTTTAATATCCTGCAGAGTTTTAACAAAATCAGATGAATTTTCTTTATGAAAATAACATTCTATTAGTTTTTAAATCTGGAACTAGAATGAATGCGTATTTATTAAAAATTAATTTATTATTGAATTTTTAAAATATTTTGAAAGAGGAAGTATAATATTAATTAAAACAACACATTTAGTTTCCTACAGAGTTTAAGAAAACCACAAGTGAATTTTCTTTATGGAAATTACATTTTATCAATTTTTGTATCTTGGAAAAATGAATGTGAATTTCTTAAAAAGCAATTTTTTGTTTAAGTTTTAACATTTTCCAAAAGAGATAGTATAATATTAGCTAAATTAATAAAAATTAATTTCCTGTTGGTTTAAAAAAATTTTGTGGTCTGAAAGAACTTCTCTTGAAAAAGAATAAATGAAATTAATAATATGAAAAATAGTTTAATCTTCTTAAATTATTTATCCACTGGTTATAAATGATTGCTACCCTTCAAATAGGCAATTCAACTTTTTAAAAAATATTTTGAATGATGTTTAATATTTACTTTTAATTTCTGTATTAAAGAAAAGATTAATTTAATGAGAAAACGTTGTTTTATGATTAGTTAATTATATAAACAATAACAAATGGCATTATTATTAAAACAATAATATTGTCAAAATAACAATATATATAAAAAATTAGCTATTCTTAAATTTGATAATCGTTGAAAAACGAGTTACAAATCCAATAAATACCTATTTCTTGTTTACATCGTTGTTATGACGAAAGGGATTGGTTTTGTTTCTAGTCGCGTCGCAGTGACGTCACTCTGACGTATTCTGGTTAGTTTCCTAGTCGGCCACAGATGGCGTACTGTCTATGTGAAGTGTAATGCTAAAAAAGTTGCCATAAGGGTCTATGGGAGTGAGACATCTGATTCTTCTTCTCTGTGTGTAAGAGCACTCCAGCAAATTTAAAAAGACGTAAGTTTGCTATATTTACATCGTTTTCAGTACTGAATATTTGAATAATTCGTATTATTAAAATGCCATAGTGTTTATTTTAAATTTTTATTTCGCAAAACCTAGATGCAATTGTTCTGCCAAACGGAAAAAAGACGAGAGAGAGAGAGAGAAAAGACCGCATAAAGTTTTGAAATTGCTGGTAAAAATTAAACAAATCTTGCAGACCTTGCAAACAAATCTTAAATTGACATTGAAATTTTTTTTTATTAATTTTCGTTAAAATAGCAAGGATTTTCTGAAAGAATTTACATTTAAAATGCTAAAGAATTAAATAAGCATGAAAGAAAATTTAAATTTAGATTATGAAGTACAGTCAGCGCTCGTTATAACGAACCTATGCGTCCCACAGCAAAAGGTCTTTAT
>BGPR01048346.1:0-11573 GCA_013235015.1 Araneus ventricosus | reverse complement strand
TTATTCAAATTTTCAATCGTTAATAAAATACTTTTTATTCATCCACTCATGTTGAAATGCATTTTTTTAAACTTGTAGTGGATGACACTTGATGTTAATACAGTTTTTTAAAATATTAATTCTTTAATTAAATTTAATTAATTAATTTTAGTTTTATATGGGAGAAAAAAATTTCTAAAATAAAATTTTTCTTTGTTAACCTAAGTAGGAATTGACTTTAAATTTTTTTTATATTACTTGTTGTATTCAAACACGTAATTTTACGTTGTATTCTTTTATGATTTTTCGATGAGTCATTTTTCGATAAACCATTTGATTGAAGACGAAATTCATAAACTGTTACATGGTTGCCAGTTCGATTTTTTTATATCTTTCCTTACTTAAGAAGCCGTGACGATTTTTTATAAAGTATTTTATATTATGTACTGAAATATGTTAGAAAAGCTCTTTATCTAAAATAATATTTGCAAAAAAATTATTTTGCAATAGCCTGTTTTTCAGGTTTCTTTTATCAAATATGTAAGGTTAGTTTTGAAAATGACTTACAAATCCCTTAGTGAATATAGTTATTTTCTAAAACCAAACCATTCTTTTTTATACGATAATGAATAAAAAACACGAGATTTCTTAATGATGACAGATTACATCTTGTTTATCAAACAAAAAAAGATTTTTTTAATAAGACTTAAAAAACTGTTTTTAAGGTTTATTATTTTGGCTAACCAATTAATTTCTGAAAAATCTTAGTTGGAAGAAAATATGCACCTACTGCTTAGATGGAACGACTTTTTAATTAATTTTCGCAAAATCCTCTTAAAAAATCGTGCTTTTTGAAATAATTAATTATCAAACATTGGTTTAAAGAAGTAAAAATTGAAATGCAGATGTAACAGAAAATTTACTATAGCATTATTATTGATTTAAAGAATTTAAGAATGACTAATTAAAGAAGGAATAAAATTACTGTAGCATTGTCTTTTAAGTGGATACATTACTTTCTCAACATTTTTTTTAAAGATTTGATGTATTATTTAAAAGGTTTTGATAGTATTGAGACTTAACAATCAAATAAAGTCATCTTGAAGAGAAAAAAATCCATTTTGATATGCTTGTTTAGTTGAAATTTAATTTTTTAAAGAAAAAATGATTTTCCTAAAATTTCTACTACTTTTTCAAATATGAATATTTTTGCTTCAAATTATATTTGTAGATTCACTGAAATACATTACACAAAACTGTGCATGGATTGTAAGATGAATCTAATATTCGATTAAATATAGATACTTTACTTAATTACTGTCGGACCTCTATTTAACGAACCTCTGTTTTGCGAATTTCTCTATTTTGCGAACTTTTTCTTGGAACCAAGAACATTTTGCGAATTTCTTCGTAAAATTACCTCCAAATAGCGAAGTGCATTCTCTATTTAACGAACTTTTTCTTGTGATCCAATATTTTTTTCCTCCCTATTTCTCAAAATATTTCAAACTTATTCTTTCTTTTAACACATTTTATGGTGATCAATGACCTGTAAGCTGGAAAATGTCAAAGCGAAAATGCTTGAGCATCAAAGAAAAAAATTTAATTCTTCATGAGGTGGATAAAGGCGTGAAAAAAAGGATATTGGTTTAAAATTTGGCATTCCTCCAAACAGCTTATCAATCATAATAAAAAAACCGTGATAAGACACAAAATTATGATTCATCGAATTCTTGTTCAAAACGTTTAAAAGCATGTGTCTATGAAGATGTGGATGAGGCAGTTTTGAAGTGGACAGCGTGAAAAATAAAGACAATACAGCGATGGATTGCGATGAAGACGAAGATGATGAAGATGGAAATGATCATGATGCAGAAATTAACAAATTTCGTATGATGAAATGCTAAAATTCATTAATTTTAATATAAATTTTTTTTTTAAAATTGAAAATGCACTGTATACCCGGACAATGTTCTGTTTTATTCTTGTTTCCTTGCAAATTTCTTTTTGATGGGTAAAATATATGAAACAAATAGATATTAATTTACAAAATAAAGGCGTGATTAATTACTTTTTTAATAATATTTAGTGTTTATGAATTTAAAATCTGTTTTGTGTAGTTTAAAGTATTTTAAAAGTTGAATCTCTATTTAACGAATTTTCCATATAACGAACTTTTTTCCGGGATTTAGCGACTTCGTTAAGCAGAGGTCCGACTGTATATGGTTATAAACTAGGAAATTTAGCAGTAACTCATATTATATCTTAGATATAAAATAACCCAAGCAATTGAATGCTTATTGTATTCACAGTTTTATCATATATATAACAAGTAACGTGTACAAAAAAATTTGGGTACTTACGTTTTAACGCCACCGAGGCTACATATTGGCGGTAATGCGCCAATAAAGAGCAATCTTGTTTGCAAAAACCGCCAAATTGGCGTTAATACGTAAGTACAAAAACCGCCAAATCTGTAGCTGCGGTGGCGTTGGCGGCACTTAAAAACCGCCAAATTGGCGTTAATACGTAAGTACAAAAACCGCCAAATTGGCGTTAATACGTAAGTACAAAAACCGCCAAATTGGCGTTAATACGTAAGTACAAAAACCGCCAAATTGGCGTTAATACTTAAGTACAAAACCCGCCAAATTGGCATTAATACGTAAGTACAAAAACCGCCAAATTTGGCGACACTTAAAAACCGCCAAATCTGTAGCTTCGGTGGCGTTAATACGTAAGTACCAAAATTTGAAAGCTCTATCGTAGAAAGGAAAAGCCTTAGCATTTTGGAAATATCAAAGTGCAGAAAAGTACGACAGGGACAATAAGTCATTGAAAGTTGTCATTTGCGCATGTTTTCGTTAGTCATCGTAAATAAAAATCTAAATAACTTACGAAATATTAAAGGTGCAAATCTGAAATTTTGATACAATAAGAGCAAACTGTTACAAAGCTATAAATTTGTTTCCCTGAGATGCTAATCTTGGCGACAAACTTGGCGACTTGGCGATAAATTTGCGACCTTGGCGACAAACTTGGCGACTTTGGCGACAAAGGGAATTTTTTAGAAGGACCTCGAGCTTTCCACCTATTTCTACTGGTTTCTTGAACTTTCTAGAGATTACGTCACTTCCTACGTAATGAAGTCACTTCCTGTTGAAAAGTATAAAGGCAAGCTCTCAAGCCAAGAAGAGTTAGTTGGATCTTGATCTGCAAGCAAGCTGGTGAGCTAATAGGAAATCTTTGAGCGCTGTGTTGAGATTTAACGGTAATCGCTGTTGAGAATTTTTACGAGTGATGTTTTAATACTTGTGCTACGTTTCTTTGCTTAGAGTACCTGTAAAATAAAGAGCTTTATTTTTGTAATCCTGCTTATTGGACTGCATTCACGCACACCCACAAGACGATTTTGTTTCAAATTTTGATACAGTAAGAACATACGAAATCTAAGTGTATGTGTGTGTGCGTGCGCTCGGTGTCCAAACGAATCTATCGAACTTACAGCCATGAAAGTTGGCATACAGGTAGTTGTAATGGTGACTCAATGCACCTCGAAGCCGGAATTTTAAAATTTTATCTAGAAAATCTTTTATTTAAATGTTTGTGTCGTTTTGGATGCTTTGTCGCACTGATTTCACTATAGCATGGTTTCGGATAATTGTACGAAAAAAATAGATACACCATCAGAAAGAGGAAACGATTTCCGTTCTAATGAAGTTTGTTTCGAACGTCTATCGTAATTTACTGAATTATGGGAATTCTTTAAAAAATAGTCACTTTTCAGTCAATAAATCAATTCAATCACTGCACAATCAATAATGTGTATCTTTTGTTTTGATTTTGTTTCCAAAACTTTTTCGTGTCATTGTGGGCGTTTCTTTTTTCATTTTGTTTTGAAGTCCTGATTCCACGGGCAACGCCGTGCGCGTACTGCTAGTAAACCAATAAAATGATTTATTATTTTGGCCATTTTTTGGTAATCTGCCCCCTTATACCTTAGGATAAATTAAGGTATCCAAGTGGTTTAAAATCGTCGTTTTTGATGAAATTATCAAAAAAAATTTTATGACTTAATTTTGTAGCCTGTTTAATAAGCTTTTTAAAACTGTCTCGCTTTTTACTCTACGGGAATTACAAATGGAGTTACAGCTGTTTTATTACCGAACTGTAAGCATTATTTTAAGTTGCATGAAAACTATAAATGCATTTTCTGAGAAATGATATTTTTGAGGAAAACTGTCAACCGTAGCAATGATTTCTCAGAACGCTATTCAAGTATTGATATGAAATTTTCTGAGACTGTTTTCTGCAATATGCTTGATGCTGTCCTCTAAAAACGAAGGTCAATTTTAAAATCAAGTAATATTTTTAAGTGTTTAAATATAAACAAAAAGCATTTTTTATGAAAAATTACCAGCTTAGTAACTATGTTCAGCTATATCTCAAAACTATTTTGAAGTACAAGAAAGAGTTTAGAGCATAACACAGATAACCGTCATAAAAATGTACTCCTACAAGGATTTATGTATATTTAGAATAGGATTCTGTCTAAGGCTGTTAGCGTAAGGCAAATATTTTAGTCATTTTTCTTCAAATTTCTCAGGTTTTTTTTAAAAATATTATTTTGAAAGCTTAATGTTACAATATTTTCATAGTTTTAAAACATATGCAGTTGAAAAATAACATGAAAAAATATATATAAGTTATTTTTCAAAAAAATGTCTCCGAACACAGTCGGATACCTTAAGTCTGTATTCTATGGGCTATTTACTAACATCTACATACGCTTTCAGAGAATTAGTTGAGACTAGATACCTTGCAAATACTCCAACCCACGTGAAGGCGTCCTTCAAATAAGAGACTATTATTCTGAACGTCCAGTGCGGTCAAGAGTCATACAACGTTGGATCCATAAACCGCCCGAAAATAGAAGTGTAACGTATTGGAGATATCTACAGTTAATAATAGAGTGGTCAGCGCTTATACTGTAATAGCGGTAATTGATAACAATCTCCAATGTTGCTGTGTCAATATCCGTAATTCAGATTAACGTTAAGCACATAAATTTCCATAAATATTACTCCATTTAATCCTGTCAGTTTCCGAGCAGACGGTTCAATTCATGTGGTGATAAATTTCACGAGTTGCTATTGAAGACAAACCAACAATCTATAAATAGAAATAAAATTGGTGATATGCTATTGCATAAAATCGTTGAAAACGCTTTCGAGAATTATGAAAGTATTACGCAAAAAGCATTGTTATTACAAATTTATCTTTCAGCACCGTTTTAACTCTTTTTCAAAAGAAGAGAGAAATACCGGCCCTTCATGTAGATACTACTTCAGAAGAAAGCCACTTGTCAGAAATCAACTCCCATAAATGGTGATAAACTTGAATGATACAGAAATCAACTCCCATAAGTGGTGATAAACTTGAATGACTTTTACAGGTACTAAATTTTCAAAACTTCATCGCGAGAAAATGATGATTCTAATTCAAAAAAAGTGCTAAATTTTCTTCCAATATACTTTATTGTGTTCTTTAAATAAAGAGATGATACAATGTAAAATTTATTATTCTTTAAATTGCCAAATTCTAAAAAGTAATATTGGCATTAGAATTTCTTTGGTTTTCATTTTATGCCATGCTCATTTGCTGAGAAAGAAAATTCGAAATTCAAAGCAGTAACATTGTAGTTTGAATGTAACAATAATCTACTAAATGAGCAAGAAATGTTACATGAGATTTGTTAAATTCTTTAAATAACAACTCAATTACTTTTCTAAAGCTAAATAGTAAGGTATTTTAGTAATAATTTAAGAATATTTTAGCTACTTCTTCAGATAACAAATGGCGCATTTAAGCTAATTCCTAAACTTCCGAACATTTCTGTTGTGGGAAAACCTAAATTGAAAGTGCACCAATGTCATTAATTATCAACTCATGGAGAAGAAAAACTCCCAACCTCACTCAGATAACACCTCACAATCCGAACATTTATGTTACAGAGAATTCTAAATTTTCAGCGCATCAGTGTCGTTCCATAGTAACTCATGGAAAAGAAAAAAATCCGAACCTCACTCAGATAACACTTCACATAACCTCTACAAATGTTCGGTCTGAATGATATCACCATTGCTGTAACCATCAAACAATTATTAACAATAATAATACCTTAGTTATCGAGGAAATGGGATAGGCCTGTTATCCCCAATTGGTCTGTTATCTCCTATTAGCCTCCCCTTGGTAAGGGGCATTGACCTCTTCCCTATACATAGAGTATAATCTCAACAATTGGTGTTTAATGATCTTATCAAAATGGTACCAACCAATTTTCACAAAATTGCAATAACATTGAAACAATAATGAAAATTCCAGTAATTGTAAAAATGTTAATGCCACAACTAGCATTTAGAAATCTTTCTCTATCGGTGCTCTTTTAATGCCGATTACATGCATCATGTATACATATAATCAAGAACGGGTCTCAATTCTGTCGGAGACCCCCATCTAGACACAGCTTTGTACCCCATCTGTTTAAGAAATAATCTTTTATTGTAATACCTAATAGTTACTTTGATTGTTGTAATAATGCTTTCTAAATAAAGTCGTCGAGGGGGCGGCTTTCTGGTGCGGGGCCCTGTGTGCCCCGTGGGGGGGGTAGGTTGATCGCTTTTTTCTACGGGCAGCCACCTAAACTGCGAAAAGAGATCGCACGATCTCAAAAGCGGGGCTATCCGTAGTGTGAAGAAGAAGATAACACTTCACAATCCGAACATTTCTGTTACGGAGAACCCTAAATTTTAAGCGCATCAGAGACGTTACATAGCAACTCATGGAAAAGAAAAAATCCGAACCTCACTCAGATAACACCTCACAATCCGAACATTTCTGTTACGGAGAACCCTAAATTTTAAGCTCATCAGAGTCGTTACATAGCAACTCATGGAAAAGAAAAAATCCGAACCTCACTCAGATAACACCTCACATTCCGAACATTTCTGTTAGAATCCTAAATTTTAAGCGCATCAGTGTCGTTACATAGTAACTCATGGAAAAAAAAATCCGAACCTCACTCAGATAACACCTCACAATCCGAACATTTCTGTTACGGAGAATCCTAAATTTTAAGCGCATCAGTGTCGTTACATAGTAACTCATGGGAAATAATGACAAAAAAAAACTCACCCTCCGAACATTTCTATGATAAGGAAACTGAAATTTAAAGTGCATCAGTGTCATTACATGACAACTTATGGAAAAGAATAATAAAAAAACAAAACCTTTTTTTATTATTAGAGAGAGAGAGAAAATCTTCTTTTAGCACGTGATAATTTTATCCCAAATCTAATTACGTATTGAGGGAGAAATGCGTGAAAAAAGGAATCCTTTAACTTTTTAACTTCGTAGTATAAAGTGACGCAATTTTCGAGATGATTTTCTAATAAACGCTAGTTAGATGCATTCACATTTAAAAAAATAATAGTAACAAACTGCCAAACGTACAAGTCTTCGTAAAATTTGAACTGCTGCAAATGGTATAATAATTTAAGAAGGCAATTCAGAAATGCGATCACGCACTTCTCCTAATTAACGAAACATTCGTGTAATGTATGCACGAAACGATGGATTTATTTTCCTTTTGATAATACATCCAGGTCTCTGTCCATGAAAAAAAAATTGAGGTTAAATCTGAAAACTGACTAAAATGATGTATATAAAAAGGCTTCATACCTCGGAATTCTATTAAACATCTTATTAAAGAAGATCTCTCTAAATTAAAATTAATTAAAATGTGATTCTGATGATGAAGTAATTCCATTGATATGATGATGATAATTATATATTTTTTAATATTTTTTACACTTCAAGACGATAAATTAAATACAAGTATAAAAAATTGTTTGATTTTGTAACATTCATCATTATTTCTGATTCAATGATTATGTTCCTTTAACATTATAACTAACACAGCTTTACACAACACTCTATATATTTAAAATAATCGACCTATTTAGCATGCATCAGAATCATGTACATTACAGAAAACAGGGTCTACTACCTGCTTCCGGTCGCAAAACAAAATCTCTGCTACGGGGAGAATCTTTTATGAACATTAGACCGATTTCTATATTTCTATGTCATATGCAAGCTTATGTCATCAATGGTCGGCATGGACCACATAATTTTCAATCGTGACCAGATAAGTTGGAAAACACTTGAACCGGCACTTCTTTCCCAAACTTCCAAAGCTGCTACACCAACAGGAGATCAAACCCTCGATGTATTTAGCGTGCATCAGAACCATGCGCATTACAGAAAACAGGATCTACTACTTGCTTCTGATGGCAAAACAAAATCTCTGCTACGGAGGCAATCTTTTATAAACATTGGACTGATTTCGATGTTTTTTATGACATATGGAAGCTTATGTCATCTAGATATATCATCAATGGTCGGGATGGACCACATAATTTTCAAACGGGACCAGATAACTTGGAAAACACTTGAACCGTCACTTCTTTCCGAAACTTCCAAAGCTGCTATACCAACGGGAGAACATCGGACCCTCGACGTATTTAGCATACATCAAAACCATGTACATTACAGAAAACAGGGTCTACTACCTGCTTCCGGTCGCAAAACAAAATCTCTGCTACGGGGGCAATCTTTTATGAACATTGGACCGATTTCGATATTTTTATGTCATATGGAAGCTTATGTCATCAATGGTCGGGATGGACCACATAATTTTCAAACGGGACCAGATAACTTGGAAAACACTTGAATTCCCAAACTTCCAAAGCTGCTACACCAATGGAGAACATCAAACCTCGATGTATTTAGCATGCATCAGAATACAGAAAACAGGGTCTACTACCTGCTTCCGGCGGCAAAACAAAATCTCTGCTACGGGAGCAATCTTTTATAAACATTGGACTGATTTCGATGTTTTTTATGTCATATGGAAGCATATGTCATCTAGATATATCATCAATGGTCGGGATGGACCACATAATTTTCAAACGTGACCAGATAACTTGGAAAACACTTGAACCGTCACTTCATTCCCAAACTTCCAAAGCTGCTACACCAACGGGAGAACATCAAACCCTCGATGTATTAAGCATGCATCAGAACCATGCACATTACAGAAAACAGGGTCTACTACCTGCTTCCCGCCGCAAAACAAAATCTCTGCTACGCGGGGCAATCTTTTATAACTATGACACCTTTTCTGAAGGAACTGCATTGCTAAACCAATTAAGATTAAATAACACAAACGATTTTAGAGGCTTTAACTATGATAACTTTTTGTCATATATTGTCTGTAATGTTTTCTAATCCAATTAATAATAATATCAAAAAATGCTACTTAACACTGTTTTAAGTAATAAGGTAGCTTTTCTTTAACAAATAATCAATGAGTCTCTCCATAGTAGTCCATCACGACCAACTTGCTTAGCAACGAAATAGCAAGGAATTCCTGATTAGCATTCTCACAATAAAATCAGAAAAATAATGAGATTTCAGCGAACTATTGCTTAAACAAACGAACAAAAACTTTTTTAAAATCTCGTGAGTTCCGTGAAGCTGATATTTTTTATTTTCCCGGAATAAAGCATTTTCTTTTGAGACAGTGATTTATTTTTAGAAATGATTCAACTTTCTAGAATCATGATTTTTTTAAAAATAATTCATACAAAGTCAATTCAACCATCCTGCGATCATAAGGAGACTTTACTTCAACGTAATGCTGTCCTTTTGTACTACTGATAAAAATCTTCTCGCTAGCTGCGAGAAAATTAAATCCAATCATCCGAAATGAAATTTCCGAAGTTTTCCTTCAAACGAAATCATAACTTTTGGCCTTTATTTTCTTAGTGATTTTGCTGGTGATTGCAACTTTTTAAGTTTCTTATGATGTTAAACTTTGGCTGTTTTTCGTAATTGTTTTATTGCAAGAAATTTTCCTTCTGGTCTGGGAAAGAATTGAAAGAATGATTTTAAAGCTGATGCACGTTAATTTTATTTTTCTGATGTGGAGATGCTTCCACTAAATAAACCTCTACACTTGCTGAAGACGTCATATTTATGGATTATTGCATTGCAGTATCACGTTTTGGGATTATTGGATTTTCAACGTCCCTGTCTCTTTGTTTTATTTTATTCTTTGCTAAAATGAAATATTCTTAAAAGTACTTTTATCTTTTTATTGTTTTCTGAATCTCATTTAACAGTATAAAGGAACATTAAAAAGTTATCCATCGTCCGAATTACTAATATGATAACCCGGATCTCTCGGTAACGCTCTGACGACACCAACAATAAAACTCGCGCCATAGCACTGCGAGACGTTAAACAGCATTATTTCATTGTTAGAGAACCTACATTTCAGTAATTTTAAATTTTAAAAAAGTAATTGTCGTTCTGATTTCAAATTGAATAGCTCTAAAATAGTGAAAAAAAATTTCTATCGATTGATATAAAATTTATCTTGCTATGTTCAATAGTTCCAGAGAAATTTTAAATTATATTAATCATATATTTCGAATTAATTCCCGTTTTTCAATAGAAAGTAGTAAATTACGTCAGTGGTATATCATGCGAGTGATATAGTTTGGACGCCACGATGCATCTCATTATTTATTGCAATCGTGATGATATAATTTGATAATATTTTTTGGCAACATTTGACAAGCAGAGAAGTGCTTTGTTTTGAAGCTAGATTTTCTATCCATATAGATTATATCTACTAGATTTTCTATATTATTTTTAGACCAAGAGGTTTTTTGAATAAAGAAATATGTAAACAATATGTAAATAAAAAATATATATTTCCTGTCATAAAACATATGTTTATTTTATTTGTTTTCAATCAATGTTAGACATTTCTCTCGCATATATGTGTGTTTAAACACGTCAAATTTGATGGGAAATCTCTCGAATGAAGAGGCAATTTGCACCCGTCATACCATGACGGATTTTTTTTCTAGTACATGAATAAATCCATGAAGTCATTTTTGGAATTCAATACTCCTTTCCTGTAGGAGGAACCTGTGTAAGATTTCTCCCATCCACCCAATTTAATCATATATTTCCAGAACATGGTACATTTTCAGTTACGCTTTGTCGTATATTAAAGAGAATCTACTGTCTGTTCGCGAGAGATTTCTTCCTGCCATGTTGTCTGGATTGTGGCCGTCGCTACAGAAACAGGTTACCATACGAGGTCTCCATTTTGATTAGGTGGAAGTTCAATCAAGTTTGTTACATTGGCGGACTTAGTGCCAAATTGGCTATATAGACAATAGCAATAGATGTAGTTTTTTCCCGCCTTCAAACTGGCTCCAAGAAGAAAATAAAACTCAGTCTTCCGTCGAATTCCTCATATTCGAAATGGATCTTCCCTAACATAACCAGTTGCTATAGCGACCACCATCACCCAGACAACTTGGAGGTAAGAGAACCCCCCGCGGACTGACAGTAATATACAATTTTGGACGTTTTCCCTTTTGTCAGTTAGATCCAAGCATTGTAACAGATCTAGAATTTTGGCGACAAATCTTCAACAACGAAAATCATAG
>BGPR01048345.1:0-11574 GCA_013235015.1 Araneus ventricosus | reverse complement strand
ATAAAAGAGTTTTGATTTTCTATCTAATTTTATGACTCCTCCTGTACCATCTGTGAACTAAAACAGAGAAGTAGACAGCATCTTAATTAGCTAATAGGTGTGAATCATAGACGTGAGTCAAAACGCGACACTGCGCAGTTTCAGAAATAGATCAAGCACATACATGAGAAATTAAATCTCCCCAATTAATGATCATGTCGGAAATTTCTGATAAAGTTTCTAGCTTAGTTAAAAGAAGTCTAATCAGAATCTAGCTGCTTCAAAAGTATCATCTAAAATTTATAATTATCTAAGTTTTAATAAGTAGTAAATTACTTAAATTTTTTTTTGTGAAGAATAAAACTCAACACAAATGAGGGTAACACTGTTTTTTATTACAACCAATTAAAACCCAACATATTTCTCACGTTTCGAAGTAATATGTTTTAATATATATTATAAAAGATTTTATCTTAACTCCAGTGTAGAATATTTTATTTTAATAATCTGAATTCACTCTGGGACAGAGGGATATGGAGGAGTTTTCTGCTCTTTTTTCTTTTATTTGCGGTAAAGTAAGACTCGCCCTCACCCATCAACTCCGCCAATAATGTCAATGGGAATCTTCAAAATTCCCCAAAACTCTCTGTGAAGTTATTAATTAACGTTTAAAAGAGGAATTTTCTAATGTTATGGATTAAGGATACTTGAAAATAATAAATTTCATGTTCTATTGTTATAGCTCATATGTTTATTTTATGTGTTGTATTTTCCACTTTAATAAACTGAATAAAGAATTTCTAAACTACAATTCTATACGGCGAAACTTGAAGTTTATTTTACACTTACTCGTGATGTCATCTATATAATGCGATTTGTTGTGAAAATTGAACGAAAATATCAAAAGTGCTCTGAAGTAAAAAAATAAAATTTTGCTTAGCTGCCATCGATTATTAATTTCCGAAAGTCTAAATAACGACGTCAAATGAATTTGAATATAATTTTCAACAAATAAGATTTGTTCAACTAATCATAATATATATAATAATTTTTTATATATTATTGAAATTCAATCATCTAATTTTCCAAAATATATAGATATTTCTTTCTTCGAATTTTTCCAAAGAGTAAAAAAGTGAATAATGGTGTTCATTTTTTTTCACTCCAAAATCCTGCTTTCTTATTATCATCAGTGTATACTACCTTTTCGATATGATGCTAAATCTTTATTACATTTGAAATAGCATTTATATCATCTTGACCAGAGAGAGATTTGTTATCCATCAATTAATTTTTTTTTTTTTTCTTATTTATGTGTATATTTATTAAATTTCTAAATGAAAATGACATACAAATTTTTCTCCAATTTCAACATCGATTCCCCTGTTGTCCTATAATTGAAAACCGAATAATTTGATTATTGTTTTTCCTTCTGACCTGTTTCGAAATCGAATACATTCATACAGCTAACAGATAGCGCTGGAAACCTCAAAATCAGATTTTAATTTTTTTCCACTTCATTTATTTTCTAGTACATTCAAAAAAAATAAATAACTTTACTTTTTTGCCACAGCCCGGACATGAGTGTCGAAGCTCTAAATTAAAGAAATATAATGAGGCAATGATAGATCTACAATCCTAAATAAAAAAGTTATAAATAGACAAAGATTGAATTAAAGTAGTGGTAAAGCTCTCAAAGGACGTTCGTTCACATCTAATGTTTATTTCTATTTCCTTTAATTTAAGGAAATTAATGTGAAATTAACTTGTTTAATTTAAGCTATTTCCTGAAAAGTAATGTAAGTGAATGATTCCAAAGAAATTTTATCTGCTAATACTTACTGGACTTACTTTCGTAAGCAAAATGTCAGGGTCTGAAATAGGCGTTAAGTCGAGAATAATTGTGTTCTTTTCAATTCATGATCTAATTCCTTTTATTGCAAAACACCATTTTTTTAATAAGTAGTTCTGCTATGTACGAAAAGAAAACTTCTGGAATTTCACAAAAATTATCATACTAACATAGTATTTAAAATGGAGAGTTAGAAAAGCAGTTTCATTTTAATTTATTTCATAATATTTAAATACTCATCTGAAATATATGAATCTGAAATATATGAATCTGAAATATATGAATCTGAAATGTCTCAATATTATTCGAAATCATGTGCAAAATGCATAAACTGAAATTATGAATTCAAATCACTGCATTAATTCTGGTTTAAAAATATGAAGAGAAAAGAAAGTGCTACAAGACATTTATGTTCGTCTAAAACCATCTGACCTGTAAATATATTTTCAAGTTAGATGCAAGTTCAACTGGACATTTTATCTCGCTTCGCCATGGTTTCTGAGAGGACATATTATATGTAATATGGCGCAACAACGCATAGTATATTTTGAAACAACATAGCATTCCTTAAACACCATTTCAAATTGTAGAGACGCCGTTTTCTCGGCGTGTACTTGGGAGCACCATGTGGCTTTCCTATTTGAAAGCAGAGATTCAATAAACTTCCATTGTAAAATGTCGAGAAAAGATAATAAATATATTTTACAAGCCTTTTAAATAGTGGATTAAGTACAAATAATAACTCAAAAGCAGAAATCTTTACACTCCTATCTTTCATGAAAACATCATGTTTTGAAAAATAGCGGGTTTTAGAGTAGGGGTTGTAGCTTTGAAGAACTTCCCTGTCGTTCTTTTCTCTGAGTTGAAGAACACTCACTGATGAGTCCATTAAACATAATTGAATGCAATCCCTTTAACAAAGTTAGAAAGATTATTTTGTGTTCATGAATTAAAATATCGCTTTTAAAAAATTATCGCAATTAAAGTTTCTTCAGTTACCCTAGATTTGAATCGATCGGATTGAATATCTAGGAAAGCTAAGTGATAATTTCAGAGAAAAGTGTCTTTTAAAGTTTAAATATATAAAATAGTGTTTATTGATGCAACAGTATGCGAATGCAGTTTCTTTTATCGTTTTAAATAAAAGAATAACAAATAAATTAATTAAATATCAGAAATTCAATTTTGATGTTCTGAAGAAATCCTTCTGAACATTTTTTTGCAGATAAATTTTGTCCCGAATGAATAAATAATCTCTGAAGAAAATGTACTCATTTCTTTTTTCTTGCACAAAAGTTATCGGAAAGAGTTAATACAACATTTCTCCTTTCTCAAAATTTAATAAAATTTAACTGTTTAAAGTTCTAATGGAAAAAATATCGTATTATTTAACATAAAATGAACTTAATATCGGCTATAAAATAAATAAAAGACATTAAAAAGGAATGCACGTGGAAGGGTAAAATAATAGTAGACAACGATTAAGAAGTATAATCTGGTGAATGATCATCAGATACTGCATTATCCATGTATAGATTCAAAAATGAAATAGGTTTCTGTAGAGAAAAAAGACTTTAGGTCTGAATTCTAATATCCTCTTTGGCCTGGAACCTAAACTGAAATGTACTGAACGGAAAACATTTATCCCAGCAAAGAAGAAATTAAAGAATCTTTAGAACAAACGTAAAAAGAATTGATTGCAAATCTTACCTCTTATAACATATGTGAAACAAAGGGTGACGTTTAACATGACAATGTTAAGAATGTAAACAAGCAAATAGATGCATGCACGTATCTCCATCTAGTGAGGGAAACACTAACAAAAGATTTGAAATTTTTTTGTAAATTTTTTTTAAAGATTTTTTTAGGGTTTTATTATTTTGTTTTATTTTTGATTTTATATAACCTTTTTGACGTTTTATGCATTTTATACTTTATTATCAATTTTAAATTTTTTATTGTTTTATTTATTTTTATTTTATTATTTAGTTCAGAAAAAATGCAGGTGAGCCAATAAAAATGAAAGAAGGTGTGATGAGTATCAAAGTCACCACAGTGCAAAGGAGAAAATTGAGAGTAAAATCTTATAAATACTTTAATTATTAATAATAAAGTAGTACTGCAGCCGTTTAGTTTTAAATTAATACTTTAAATTATCAATGGCTTCTGGTTGTAGCAGAATGGTTGTTGCAGAGATATTTTGATTCTTTTAATTTGAGAGGGATAGTATTTTTTAATGACTTGAGGTTGAGAGTAAGGATAATGACAGAGAGAAATTACCTAAAATTAAAGTCATCTCTTGGCTCAGATACCAACTGGAAATGCCGAATCTATACTGGTGATTACTTAGATCTAAATAATTACACATGTTGCTACATATTGGTTTTATTAAGCTCAGTTCTTCCGATAGCAGTTAATTAAATTGTCCAGGTTTTCAAAGTCAAAACAGAATATGTAATTAACATAACGATAGGCAGAAATCTGGATTGTTTTAATGAATTTTCCTCAAATGTATGAAGAAAACATTCGCCAGTGCACTGGAGAAACTCAAACTACAGGGAGCACTATTGATTGTCTGTAGTATGATTCCATGATGAGATATTACAGATGTTGGTGATTGCAAATTCCTTAGCCATCAATTTTCATTCATGAAATAGAGTTTAGGGTATGTGTCAAGTAGAAATTAATGCATGCTTCAGTTAATTTCTCAAACAGGAGGCTGGTGGAAAGATTCTCAAAGTCAAAAGTGTTGATGCTTTGAATTTTATTATCTTTAAGAAAGTCTGTAATTTCAATGTTACTACTAATTATAAAGTTTTCTCTTTTTCAATTTGAGAAGGATTTTAATAATGTTGAAGAAGAATTTTCCAAAATAAAATTGTAACTGCTCGTACCAATATGTATGTCAGCCTCTCAAAGATATTCTAGAATGAAGAAAGTATTTTTCAATAAAAATGAATGAATGCGATTTATCGTACATTACATGGAAATATATGTAATATATGAATAAGCCGATTCAAAATAAACTATCTTACATTTCAGAATTGAAAAGATACAGAAAATTAATTAAAAAAATTATTTTTTTTATGAGAAAAGAAGAGTGCATCGTTTTAGAGCAAAAATAGATAACGTAATGTAACTTCACAACTTATCTTACGAATATGCTGAAAGTTTTCATAAGCTTCTCTAGGCAAATTACCATTTGCTTGGATTACTGTCAAAATATAAGTGTTGCTATTCAAAAAACTTTTACCATAAATTTTGATATGATATTTACGTGCTCAAGAATATTTTAAAATGAAAAGTAAAATATGCAGAATAATCTATATACCACATAAAAAAATAATTCTAGGTCAATAGGTTATATTATTTCTAAAGATATCAATAAAATTCAAAATTTCCTTCTTTAATATTAGAAACTCAAAATTCATTTCCCTTATAATTTTGAACAAAAAGTGCTGGGATGATGAAACTTGGGTGTATTCCAGCATAAATTTTAGGTAGTTTTGAGAAATGTTTTGAGAACAATATGTTTCTTCCATTGGGAATTTTGGTTAGTTAGTGCTATTATAAATATGTATGAACCCTTATGAAAATTTCAAAGTGGTTTCTTTACAGGACCTTTTATATCCTGTGTAAATTGGTACATTTTGCGTTAATACACAATGAACGATTTGGCAAAATAATGAGGTGGTCTTTTTTTCCCCGATAGAATAACGCCGAATCGCATAACTTGTCTACATTTCCAATTTAAATACTCTTGTAATTAATTTAATTTGTAATTACCAAAAACTATTGTTAATAAGTTTTTTAAAAGTTTGATAAGAAGAAAAAAAGAATCTTTAACTATATATCTTCGACTCCTTTTATTTTTAACGATTAATGTATATAATCGAGACTAGGGATTTTAAATTACTCATTAACTTAATTTTTATTTTATTTTTATAAGGTTTTAAATAATAAAATTAGTGAAGAACTAAAATTTTAAACATAATGTCAATCTGTGTTTCATCATTTTCTGATTTAAAACCAAAATATATAATTAAGAACAGTATTTTTTTTCTTTACCTACAAATTACTCAAAAAATATTTTCCTTCGTATGTTTTCTCTTTGATAAATTTTGTAAAATGTGAACGCTAATTTAAGAAAATGTAAATTGAAAGAAAGAAATGGAGGTAGAAAATGTAAATAGATGAGAATTTCTACACTCAGTTCAGATCCGATAATAATATTAACACTATAAAAATTTTGTATTTTTAAGTATTTTATTTTCCACTGGCAATAAACTCTAATAAAGAATTTTCCAAACTAAAATTCTATACGGCGAAACTTGACGCATATTTTTATTCTACTCGTGATTCCATCTATATGCCATTTGGTTACATAAACAACTAAAATATATTAGATTTCAATTAGAAAAACATTTTGCTATGGCTGCCATCTATTAATCATCTCTGAAAAATTAAAGGACACCGTCTAAATAAATTCGAAATACAATTTTCAAAAAATCAGATTTATTCAACAAATCATAATATATATTATAATTTTTTATATATTATTGAAATTCAATCATCTAATTCACCAAAATTTTTAGATATTTCCTTTTCCGAATTCCATTATTTCCAAAGAATAAAAAAGTGAATATGGTGTCTGCCATTTTTTTATTCAAACTTGCTAATGATCAGCGTATAATACATCTTCGACATGATGCTTACAACGTTTCTCTTGAAATAGCAGTTCTATCACCTTGAACACAGAGATTTGTTATCCCAACAACTATTTTTCTTATTTATGTCAATAAGTAATTTAAATTTGTAAAGGAAATGGCATACAAATTTTAACGCCGTTTCTCCTGTTACCCAATTATTGAAAAGTATAATTCTGATAATTGTTTTTCCTTCTATCTGTAATCACATAGAATACTTTCATACAGCTAACAGATGACGTTGGATCCTCAAAATCAGAAGTAAATTGGACCAATTCGTTTATTTCCCAATCCGTTCAAAACTTAACATCTTTTAATTTCGTTCACCAGCCCCGACATAAAAAGCCAAGCTTTAAATTAGAGAAATGATAATTACAAAAGATGTTATTTGTTAAAGTAAAAATTATATATAATAGAAGATTGAATTAAAATATTGGTAGAGCTGTCAAAGTATGTTCATTCACATTTAATGTCTATTTTTACTTCCTTTAATATATAAACTATATCTGGAAAATAAATGTAAGTGTGAATATATCTAAAGAAATTTTATTCAAGTAATACTTATGAATTATTTCGCAAGCAAAATGTCAGTCTCAAACTAGCGTTAAGTCGAGAATAATTGCGCTCTTTTGAATTGATGATTTAATTTCCTTCATTGCAGAACACCATTATGTAACAAGGCAGTTCACAGTTTAAGAAAATAAATTTCTCGAATTGCACAAAAATTATAATACTAACATAGTATCTAAAATGAAGAGTTATAAATGCAGTTTCGTTTTAATTTATTTAATAATATTTTAATATTCATCTGAAATATTTGAATCTGAAATGTCTGAATATTATTCGAAATCCGGTGCACCATGCGCAAAAAAACATTCTGCATTAGGATCACGACATTAATTCTGGTTTAAAAATATGAAGAGAAAAGAAAATGCTACAAGACATTTAAGTATTCGATTGAAACTCATCTTACTCGTAAAGACATTTTCACTCTAAGTAAGTACCACTTCCACGTTTGCATCTTGCTTCGCCATGATTTTCGAAACATATTATACATGTAATACAAATCAACAATGCGTAGTTTATTTTGAAACAACATAATATTTCTTGAAATGGCTATTTCAAAATGTAGGAGGCGCTTTCAACCTCCGTGTGTATTTGAAGCACAATGGAGCATTCTATTCCAAAACAGAGATTCAAAAGATTCCTCATTGTTAAATTTTTACTAAATGACAATAAAAAACTTCATACGCCTTTTAAATAGTAGAAGAAAGTTTAAATACAAATAATAACTCAAAACGCAGAAATCTTTACACTCCCTATATTTATGAACAACATCATGTTTAGTAATAATAAATTAAATATAACCGAAATGAGAGACATTGGCTTTTTTTAGAGTAGGTTCTGTAGATTTAAGAAACTTCTTTTGTAGTTTTTTCTGAGTGTAAGAGCAATTACTGATAAGTCCATTAAGCGTAATCGAAAGTAATAATGTTACAGAAGTTAGAAAGAATATTTTGATTTCATGAATTAAAATCTCGCTTTAAAAATTATCGCAACAAGAGGTTTCTTCAGTTATCATTAGGATTTAAATTGATTGCATTGAATATCCAGAACGCTGGTTGATAATTTGAGAGAAAAGTTATTTTTAGAAACTCAAACATAAAATATAGTGTTTGCAATGCACCAATATACGAATGCATATTTTTTTAAATCGTTTTTAAACAAAAAATAAATTAATTAAACTTCTAAAATTCAATTTCGGGTGTTCTTAAGAAATCGTCCCATACATTTTTTTGCAAATAAATGTTGTCCTCTAGGAATAAATAATACAAAATAAAATGTAATTTTAATTTTCTACAATGCAGAAAAATTGTCGAAAGTTAATACAAATATTTTCCTTTGAAACTTAAAAAATTTTTACCCTTTAATTGGTTTTAATGGGTAAAAGACTATTTTATTTAACAGAAATTGAATTTTTTGTCGGTTGATATCAAAGATGCAAGGGCAGTTTTCTAGGCTACATTTGATTCTTGGTCAGATTCAATACATTTGTTCTTTATAGTCCATTGCAATTAGACCAAAAAATGTCAAATAGTTTTTTTGTGAAACATAACACAGGCCCGCGAAATTTAACTTTTTGATTAGGGTTTACATAAAATTTTTAAAATTATATAATATTTGTCATGCCGACTTTGAAAATACTATCATTCTTTTCTGTATCACGTATGAATTTTACGTAAACACCCCCACTTTAAATACTGATACTGGGACTTTCGAGCTTATGAGATCTGAAGACATCCTCCAAATGCGATTTTTAAAAGTGGGTATTGGGCTTATTTGCACAGGAACGGATTTCTTCTAGCGTGATGTTTATGTTAGTGTGCTCACCTTTGCTTTAAGATCTCTGATGACATTACGTGGGAAAGTGTTTCTTCCCCACTGTAGTTCCACTTTAGGGAAGTGAATTTGTCACTGGCATTTTTTAGTTATTTGGTATTTAAATCTCCATAAAACTTTAAAAGCATTTATTTTAAGGAGTTTAATTTAAAATAGTTTTGAGAAAGTAAACTGACTTGAATTTAGTTTAAAATATGTGCTAAGGTTTCGGTAATAAGCAAACATTAATTCCTTACGAGAACGTATAAGCAAACTTTGTTAAAAGTAATTTAAATTTTGTTTAATTCCAGATGTATAGTCTTAAGAAAATTATAATATTCTTTATGCTGAAAAGAGTTTAAACAGTTCATTGTCGTTGTCATTGATCATATAGCATTTTGCGATGAGAGAAAAAATAATTTTTCATTCCTTTTCATGGAATTCTAATATATCTCTTCATTTCTGACATTCTTTGAGACAAAATATTATTGTATTATTTCTTTAGCAATAAATATAATTTTGAAATTACAGGAAATCTATGCCAGATAAAATATGAAATCCAATATTAAACTTTATTGAAAACTTAATTATTTATATTTACAAAATATCATTATTACAACTTGTTTTCTAAAGAAGTTAGAATTAAGCATGTGAATGTGAACCTGGGATTTGCAGAACATCAATTATTATTTTTCTTTTTTTGTAAATCAGATACGCTGATCACAAAAATTACATTTTTTTCTATCACTCAAAAACGTTTACAAATCGAAAAGGGAATAGACTGTTTAACAAAATTAGTCCAAAATATTATTGCATCAAATGCACTGTTGTTTCAATTAAAAATCAGTTTCTGAGTAAAAGGAAAACAATAAATTAAAAATGCAATACAACACTAATAACAGTAAAACAATAAAATAAAACTGTACTTGTACGCAAGCCCAGAAACAAATGCCGAAACACAAGATTTACACAAATCGCGTACCCAATTTAAATCTTTGAAAAAAATTCTCAAGCTTTAGGATCACAAGTTAAATATAGAAATTTACTTCATACGACATTTTATTATTTCAGAAAATGAGGAAAAGAATTTACGAAGTATTTTTTTCAAGATCACTAGTTTACTGTATAGATATTCCTGGTCTTAGTGCTAATTTATCTCCCCCCCCCCATGATCATGATCTATCTCAGTGAAGACTATAGATTCTAACAAGAGAAGCTTAAAACTTGTCTTTTAGCATCATGGTAAACTTCTTTCTTCGATTCCTGTAACCCATTCAGTAAGTTTGAAAGAATTGTACGGAAACCTTGATTTTCCTCTCAGTAAAATAAAATAACAAGAATTTAAGTGGCAAATTTATGGGTATTTAAAAACTTTTGACCATTCTTTTAGGCCAGCAAGGTTGCAATGCAAAATGTCTTGTTTCCTATATGAGAGGGATAATAGATCAATAAACCAACACTGGATAAGAAAAATAATTGTTTCCATGAAAATTTTAAATTTAGGGTTCAAGTAGGTGATTTCGCAGATCTTAATGAAACTGAAAGGGTCCACTTACCACTCTTGCTCATAAACGTATGGCTGAATGTTTTGGATGAAAAAGGTAGTTACTTTCGATATTTAAATGATATTTTTCCACATTTTCAACAAGTAAAATCAAAGAAAGTTTGTTCGTTAGCTCAGATATAAGACTGTTAAAGAAGGGTAAAAAATGTGAGATCAAAATTAAACAGATCAAGAAAATAAAGCATGAGTTAGTCTTAAAGACGTCACTCAGAAATTGTAACGAAATTACAAGGATCCTAAAAATGTCATGACAATAGTAAATGTACTACAGATATTTGATGAAATGTGTTTTAGCATGAGCTTAAAAAAACATTTTTTGCGCTACTAACTTGAGTATTTTCATCTTCATGTACTGGGCAGTATTATCCTGGAAATCATGAAGCACTGAGCAATGGCGACTCGTCAGCTCAGGAACAAGCAGTGCTGCAAAAGTTATATAGACGCAAGTTGTAGAAAATTTTGTGCTGATTATTTTGGTATCAGCTTATGATATATTAAAAATTGATAGTTTTTTATTTATATGCAAAAACCAAGGAAAAATGATTTTAAGTTTTTTGGCTATAACTAAAATTCCTGCAAAAATGTTTGGTCGCAAACCATAGATTTGTAATCATCACCTCCCCCCAAAAGTAAAGGAGTGAAAAATTACAACTCCTCCAGGATTTGATTTAAAAAATATTTAGTGATTAGAGAAAGCGAAAAGAAGGCAAATGAGGAAAGCAAAGGCGGAAGTCGCGCCAAACTAGAACTGTGAAAATCGCAGGTCGAGGGCTCTTCATTTGAGATTTTTCTTTCCGACTGAGCAGCTAGGTTTTGCTCTGTCTTGAATTTTCCTAGGGATCGGAAAAACCTCTATACGGCTCTGGTGATGTCTCTTTTTTACTTTAGATTGATTTTCCTGTCTTTTAGCCAGGTTCATTTCACTATTTGCTATTTCGTTGAATTGGAACTAAAGAAAGCCATTAGAAGAAATGAAAATTCTGTTTTATTTTAAAATCTCGTTTGGAGATGCAGCTCTGCAGCCCTAATGGACGACCTTTTAAGAGATATCAACACGATCATAAACGCTTATATAAGGTCCATGGGACAAGAGG
>BGPR01048344.1:0-11575 GCA_013235015.1 Araneus ventricosus | reverse complement strand
ACTTCCGGGTAGCAGAGTATAAAAGGACGCACTCGCCACACGCTCTTCACTCGTTGCTGAGACCGCATTACCGCTCAGTGCTTCAACTACCATGGATGCCTTTCCGACCGAAACTTCTCAATGCCTGGTGGCCGTGCCGCAGCAAAACGGCAAGTGGGATGCATTTGAAAGCTTGATGGATCAGGGCCGAGTGCAAGCCTTCATACCTTACCTGGATTTGGCTACGAGCAGAATTTTTCATCACCCGGCGCAAAACTGGAGTAAAAATTCTCTGTACCGGGACAACTTTAAGCGGTGCGTGCTGGAGTCTGCAAAGGTTCCATTCTTTGAGGCCAACCGGGTCAATTTCAGAAAGGTTTGCAAGAAGCTGAGATCAAACCCGACGCAGACTAAAAAGAACTCGGACCAAAGGATAAGCTTCAAGATGGACAATTTGTTTGTCGTCAAGCAGTACTTTACCTTTGGTTTTTGGACTGTGCCTCCAGGAGTGGGACACGTGTTTCAGACGTCTGCCGCACCCATGCTCGTGTTCCATTTCAACGAGCAGAGGGCTCTGGAGGCCATGAAAGACGTTTACACGCCAAAGCCCTGCAAGATGCGCCGCAGCCTGGTGGAACGGGACGAATATTTGTACGACCGATACGTATTGAGACCTCGTTCCACCTACGTCGTTCCTCCCGGGATCAATTATTTGATCCTGACGGTACAAAAGACTATGTTTGCCGTGGACGTGATGGACTTTGAAAGTGTGAGGGAATTGACCGATTTCAGGACGCACTCGTCTTTTAAACTGGACGAGTACGACCTGCCCCCTCCGAGCCCGAAAGGACCCAAGATGATACGTCCTGAGGACAGAGTTGGGCAGGCGCCGGTTAAAAGGCAAAAGACTGTACATGAACAATTTGTGCCCGAAGAACCTTTGCCGACGACTGAAATCATACTCAACGCCACGGATAAAATTTACTTTTTTGAAAATCCAGTTATTCAAGAAAATGCATGGAATGAAGTCTTGTACAGTGAGCCACCCCAAGAGGATATTAATAAACTCTTGGAGGAATTTGCATGTGCACTTGAACCTATTCCATGCATGCAAAGAAACGTCGTTCTGCCTTCTGGTGTACCCCCTCCACCGGACAATTATTTTTCAGAAACAATTGCAATTCCACTTGAATTGCCCGTTGTTGGGGGTGAAGCGCAAGATGACTCACCGTTGGACTTGAGAACGCATTGCACTGCAGGTCCCAGGAAACAACATGTATTTTCAGTGACGTATCCATTGGACCTGCGTGTCCGCCCCTAGTTGTTTGTAAATATTTTATTTGTAAATAAATGTATATTTTTCATGTGATTGTATTAATGATTTTTTTGTAAATAAATGTATTTTTAAGCTGATGAATGAGTTTGTTTTTATTTCATAGGGACTTGAATTTCTTGTGCATCCACCTGAAAAAAGTCGTTTTGCATTTCTGACAAATTTTTGAAGGGGTCACGGTGCTCATATATTTTTTCTGCCGACTGTAGCAACCTTGGGAAAATCTACGAAAAGGTTATTCTCTCAAGACTCAAAGATCACTGCAATGTACTAAACTTAATTCCTGATGAACAATATGGCTTTCGTCCTCATCACGGCTGCATCCATCAACTGCTTCGGGTTACCAATACCATTACCCATGGCTTCAACAACAAGCTATATACAGGAGGCGTCTTTCTTGACGTCCGCAAAGCTTTTGATAGGATGTGGCACAAAGGTCTCATTTACAAGCTCATCTCAAATAACCTCCCCTACTACTTAATAGATATCATCATTCACTATCTCCAAGACCGCACCTTTCAAGTTAAGATAAATAGCTTTCTTTCAGAATCAGGAAACATCAAAGCAGGCACACCTCAGGGAAGCATTCTCAGCCCCCTTTTGTATACAATTTACACTGCAGATTTTCCCAAGCAAAACCTCATCATGAACTGCTTCTTTGCGGACGACACAGCCATCCTTGTTCAAGGCAGTACCACCAAGTTCATTGTTAAAACTCTCCAAAAAGGATCAAATGAAATAGAAAACTGGTGCACCCTCTGGAGAATAGCAATCAACACCGAAAAAACTCACTCTGTCATGTTCCGTAAAGGAAATCCCAAAAGAAATTTGCCAGCGCTTACCTTCTTCAATGAAAACCTCTCCTGGGACGAAGAAGTCAAATATCTCGGACTCATCCTAGACCGAAAACTCACCTTTAAGAAGCATATAAAATATAATACAGATAAATTCTGGGCAAAAGTCCATCTCATCATTCCACTAATTGGAAGAAAATCGCCTCTCTCACTCTCCAATAAATGCCTCCTCTTCAAGCAAGTTCTTAGACCAATCCTCACCTACGCCTCCCAAATCTGGGGCCTTGCTGCTAAATCACACCTCAAAAAAGTACAAATTATGCAAAATAAACTTCTTCGTATCATCACAAATGCACCCTGGTTCGTCAGGAATAATTCAATTCACAGAGACTTAAAGATCCAGAAAATAGAAGACCACATCAAAAACATTTCTAGAAAATTCTTCATCAACCTGGCGTCCAGCAAAAACCCCACCAATTGCAGAACAAGTCAGATTCACAAAAAACAACGGTAAATACTCCTACCCATACATAACTACAAAATGGGCCCTCCCCCTCAAGCCACCTTAACGTAGGCCTCTGGTCCCCTCCTTCCATATCAACTAACCTCTTGTTCATCCAAATTGCTTTCATAGCGTAATGTATATTTTATGGTATCCCTGTTACGCCTCAGGCACTGGTACAATGTATTTTCATCCTCTTAATGCTACACAAAGTCAGAGTAGAAGTGCCTCGGCACTAGGCTCAACAATTCATCCAATTTCAGTCAGTCTCTGCCTCTCCTGAAAATTAAAAACGAATTCTTCTGCTAGCCTCAGTCTTGAACGGACGAGCGATGGAAGAGATGGATTTGAGCGATGGCTTTACGGAAGACGAGTATTCTCGTCTATCCATAGACGACACAAATCACACAGACTACAACGATGAGGAACTCATTAGAATCCTCTGCCCGGAAATCTTCTGCCCAGCAGATATCCAAGTGAGCATTGCTCCTCCGGAAAGCAAAGCAAACTACATATGCAGACGTATTATATACCTAGATAAACTGCGTATAGCAGCACAATCTAAACTAGCGCTCTACGAACGCCTAAACAATTGCGGCGCGCTCACCCTGAGATCAAACCTAAACGAATATCTGGAAAGAAACCATATCTTCTGGGATCTGGAACATATTGTCAGGAAGGCTCAGGGTGAGTTGACTAGATTATCCGCATGCCCTATTCCTAACTGCGATAAGCATTCTAATAAATTTCACTCTCCTAACACTGTCTTAGTTAAGATCTCTCCTCAACCTAAAACTAAACCACAAAAATCTAGACAAAGGAATTCAAATGAAGAATTTGAAATTGTGCAGAAAAATAAGATTGCCAGGAAAAATAGCAGTGATAATATTCCTAATAATATCCAAACTGAAAATAGATTCAATGTGTTAGCAGAAACAACTGACTCGACCAACGAACAAGAAGTCTTAAAACCTCAACCAGTGATGTTAAAAATCACAGATAATTATAACCTTCTCCTGCAAAAAATAAATCGTGAATTTAAAGGAATTCACTCAAATCTTGCTAATGGATACATTCGTATCCATCCCACTGATAATAAATCCCACAAAGGAATAATAGACTTACTGAGAAGCGAAAAAGCTTTTTTCTATGTAGTCCAGCCAGCGTCTGAAAGACCAATTAAAGTTGTACTGAAAGGAATACCCCCACACACCAACATCGAATTAATCAAACAATCTCTAGAAGACCAAAAATTCCACCCACTAAAAATAGTTAATCTAAAGCAACAACGCTCACGACAACCCCTGCCAATGTTTTTAGTTGAACTTCCAAATGATAAAAACGCGCAAAAAATATATAACATAAAAACATTAAGCAACCTTTCTATCACCGTAGAATCCTTCAGGAAAAAAGCAGGCTTTACTCAGTGCTGGAACTGTTACTTTTTCCATCACAGCTCAAATAATTGCCAAAGCGAAGCTAGATGCCTGAAATGTGGAAATTCCCATAAAACCGCCGAATGTGAAATCAAAACCAAAATAGAAAATCCAACTTGCATAAACTGTGGAAAGTCAGGACATGTCGCTTCCTGGAAAGGTTGCGAGAATTTCCCAAAACCACGGCCAAACAACAACTTTTACCAACAGCAATATCGCACAAGCTTCAACTCAAATTGGGCAAATTCAGAACGATCTTACGCACAAACCCTCTCTAGAAATATTCGTAACAACAACGATAGCTCTAAAACTTCTCACTCCAACAACCATACACAGATGGCGCCACCAGCTCTGAACGTAGAGTCAGCTGTTTCTGATATGAATGCAGTAACTAATATTAAAGATATCTTAATAATTATCAAAGAATTCTCAGAACTCCTAAAAGCCTGTCCACACCTGATTACAATTGCCAAAAAACTTCAAACAGCAGCAGATGCTGATGCTAAGATAGCTACCTTCCTAGAAGAATTAATTAAAATTAAATAAATAATGACAACTACTGCATTCAGCCTGAAAATCGTGTTCTGGAATGCAAATGGAATCCTTTCTCGTAAATCAGAGCTACGAGACTTTGTCGATAAGCACTCCCCTGATATTATTCTTATCCAAGAAACTCACCTGAGACCTCTCCAAAATTTTTACCTTTCAAACTACGCATTTTACAAAACCGACAGGCAAAATCAATCCACCCACTCGCCCAGTGGCGGTACCGCAATTCTTGTCAAAAATCATCTCCCCCACCACCCCATCCCGATTACTCCCACTTATTACATAGAAGCCACAGTAATTTCACTTAATCTTAAAAACAAGGACCCCCTCATTGTTGTCTCTACATACATTCCACCTTCTTCTGATCCGACGCTCTTTACATTCGACATTGAAAACATCATGCAACTTGGGCCCTCATGCATGTTCGGTGGAGATTTTAATGCTCACAACATTAAGTGGGGATCACATAAGACCACAACCAGAGGAAAACATCTTAAATCATTTGCTGAAAAAGCAGGATTAGATATAATAGCACCCCCCACCCCCACCAGATATTTACTGTTTTCTGCTTCTTTCATTGACTTGGCCATCACCAAAAATTTTCTTTACCCCTATGATATCAACTCCGTCCCAGAATTGAGCCCGGATCATAACCCTGTCATTATAAATATTTATTTCAACTATCGCACACCGAAACCAGATAAAATTATTAAAACAAACTGGAAAAAATACACAACAGAATTATGCAACCTCTCCACACACCCGATTCACACCATCAACAACACAGATGATTTAGACAAGAGTGTGGAATCCCTCACTGAAGAAATTTTAAACGCACACAAAAACAACTCCAAAGAAATAGACCCAAAAATTGCTAAAACCAACAGCAAACTTAGAAAAATACACACCCTTAGAAATAAAGCAAAAAGAGACTGGCAAACCACGAGAAATCCCGCTTTTAATAGACTTTACAATTATTATAACGACCAAGCAAAACATCTCAAAAAAGAAATCTATCACACCGAATGGAGAGATAAACTTATTGCTCTACAACCTAGCGACAACACCCTCTGGGACACTGCCAAGAAAATGCGCAAAAAACATACAAAAATATCCGCCCTTAATGGCCCCACCAGAATCGCCTTCACAAACACAGACAAAGCTGAAATCATAGCAGACAGCCTCCAAAACCAATTTACTCTCAATAACCTCACCGACACAGCAACAGAAAATCTTGTTACCCACACAATTAATGAATTCAACAAAATAGACACTTTCCCACCCCTGCCTACTCCAAATCCAATTGATATCATTAAATACATCAGAAAAGTGAACATACACAAAGCCCCAGGCAGCGATGGTATCACTAACAACATGCTCAGAAATCTTCCAATTATCACACTCATTAAAATCATTCACATCATAAACAATATTTTTAAATACCAATATTTCCCAAATTCTTGGAGAATTGTCATTGTCGTACCCATTCTAAAACCTGGAAAAGACCCAACAGACCCAAGCAGCTACAGACCAATTTCACTTCTCCCCACATTTTATATTAATTAGTATAAACTAGTATTTTAAAATTAATACTTGTACAAAGGAAATAATTTATATAGTAAAATAAAGTGTAGTAAAATAAAACTATATAAAATAAAATTAATTTTTCAAACGCACAGGTGTGTTTTTAAAAAAATGCCGTACCTGAAGTTATTTTGAATGGAACTTCTGAAATAAATATATTCCTGTTCTTTTTCTTCTGTAGGCATACGAAATTTAATACATCATGCAAAATCAGGTTCTTATCTTTTCGTTTTTTCTTGTGCAACAGAAATCGCAGCGTCTTTTCGGAATGTCCGAGGGCCCCTCTTCAATTTAATGTTGCTTGATGGTTTCGAAAAACTATCCGTTTTTCCTAAGGTAAAGCCTAATCTGTATAGTATAGAGCTTTGTTCTCCGGTTACTGAATGCATTCTAGGGAAGGTCAAAACAACTTTTCTTATGAGATAATTTAATAGCCGGCGTTTTGTGCCCAGTTTCTTTGTCGGAACTGAATAATTACAAACACATATACTGACAAAAAATTTGTGATACTTCCCTTGTAATAAAATAAATAAGCGATCAGGATTTAACGGATAGAAAGTGATTAGCTTGCTTTGTTCCGATTCTTTCCAAGAGATCCATAAAAATACTATAGAAGAGTGTATCACATTTGAGTGCTGATTGTTGGAAAATCTGTTGCATTCAGAGAGATACATATTCTTTCAAGGCATTTTCAAATAAAGGGCTGACGATACGATTCGCGGAAGAGTCTCAGGGAATACGGAAGACCATTGATGGGCGGTGGGACTATGTCATCCCACCCCTTGCGAAAAAAAACTAAAAGCAGAAAAAATTCTTTATTCGTAAAATATTTCATTTTCAGGTGATAGGACATCAAGTATGTATTTTTTAAGGTAAAAAAATTAATATAGTGCCCTTCAAAGAGTTAAAAAACCAGTGTTCCCCCATACCAATATCAGAAATTATTATAAAGAGCAACTTTGAATTTAAAATCTGTTTTGTTTTGAAAAGAAGTATAAGGTGAGGTTAGCAGGAAAAAAGAAATAGATATTTTAAAGTAAATAGTTAAATTTAATTTGTTTTTCCTCTCTATTACCCCCTTTTTTGATTACATGGAATTTACATTTTAAGAAACCATTGATACCCCATAACAATATCAGGAAGCACTGTAAAGAAGAGCCTTGGATTTCATATTTGTTCTGTTTTTGATAAAAGTATAAGGTTAAACGCATAAGAGTACCTGTATGAGCTCGCAGTGAAAGATTACGTGGTAGCCACGTGTAGTTTTAGGGTTCTATTGTTGATTAAGATTTATAAATAGATTCAATATTGTTTCTATCTTGGCACCGATTTTAAAAAGAAAATTATTTTATACTTTTCAAACCACGGTTTTGTTTAATTTTTTAAAAGTTTATTTTTATTTTTTCACATGAAAAGTTAAGCGCGGACATATACATGAAAACGTAACTGGCCTTCAGTGGTTACCTGTTGTTTTTTCATTTATGCTGATTCATCCGTACGGGGATAGTGATGATTTAATAGAATTAAAAAAAATAATTTATTTCTTCATTTTCAGTGGATTTTTTTTATGGGAGTTTAAAGATTTCCTTTCTTTCTTTTTTTTTTTATGCCGAATTCGGTTAACATTAAAAAGAAGTTAAGCTAGAAGAAATTTTGTTTCATCGGCACAGGTCGCCCAAGGTAACTTTTCCAACCGGGCAAGGCAACAATTTGGTGCCCCCCTCCTCCTATGTACAACCAACATTATATATATATATATATATATATATATATTTAATTCTATTATGTCGATATTTTAAATTCCAAACAAACTCTCAATTGGAAATATGCATGCTTTACTTGCAGATATGACTTAATAATATTATGGTGAGAAATTTTAAACTTCAAATAGATTTAAGATTTTATAGGGGTCTTACTTAAATTAAAATAATATATTGTATATATTTATTCCAAAAACAATTAACTTTATTTTAACAGGGTATTCGAAATTCTGTTCAAAAATTCACTTTCTTGCCTTTTTATTTGTAAAATCTTTCATTATCTCCTCACTTTCAATGTTCTGCAAAAGGTCTCGTTCAATTGATAATGGCAGGGGGAGCCAATACGAAAGAGAAATTAATTGCAGTTCTTTCGAAGTTCTCATGTCTATTAAATGCCCATGTTGTCAATTAAAAATTCATATCTTTTTTCTTCACGTTCCCGCTCTGGCGCCATAGGCAGTTGCCCGGTTTGCCCTGGCCTCGTGCCGCCTCTGTTTCTCATGCATTTTTTTTATTTTTTAAGCACTCTGACTGTCTACAAATTAGTATACACACCATGGGATACTGTTTGGATTCAGAGTTATGACAGGTTTTTTTTTTAAAGCTAAGTTCAGCATTTTATTTTATTTTTTTATTTTATGCTGTTTCATTGAGGAGGATTATAAGACAAAAAAAAGGAGAAATCTTACCGTTGTGCTTTTATTCTTCGTATCTCAGCCATCATAAAATCGGAATTTTTCTTGAAATACATTGCCATTATTGTAGAATCAATCCTTGGCAAATAATCCGATTGACCTTGTACAAAACCAATATCTACAGTATACTCTCCATTATCCGTGCTCATTCCGGACTCACAAAAAAATTTAAAGAAAGACATTTTCACGCTTATCATGCATGTAAAATCGATGTTGATGTTCGATCGAGAGATTCATCCCGAGAAACTAGTGAGTCGTGACGGCGGAGGCTAAAGAATAGATATCTTTTTTCTTCCTCCACGTGCAATCTCTACCGGTTCAACCACTAATTTTTCGAGAAATGAATCATCCACTTCCTGCTAACCCATTCTCGTACGAACACGCTTCGATACGTCATTCTTTAACTTCTTTGTCTTCTCTCACTTTCGCACGTGTTCCTTTAGTTTTTGCGTCTTGTTTATCGTCAGTTAGTAACGTGAAATTTTTTGCTGGTAAAAATGAGTGGTGTGAAAACGAAACGTTTTAAATGTTAAAAAAATTAGAAATCCTTCAAAAACTTGACAAGGGAGAATCAGCTAGTACTGATGCAGAAGATGTATTAAATGAGGGAAATACAATTTCTCATTCTGCTGCTCTACAATTTGTGGAAACTTTGTTAGATTATACGGGACAAAGAGGATTTGATTACGGTGAAATTACTGCGGTTCGTAAAATATGAGTCGATATATGACAAGAGATGAACAAACAGCAGAAACCAAAACACATTACAGATTTTTTAAAGCAGTAAATGTTAAAAGGAAAATTCCTAGTTTTATGTTATACAGCATGCAAATGTAAGTAATTTTTATATTTTTGTACTGATGTTGATATTTTCTTTAATAAAAAGGAGTTTTCGGATTATCCGTGTTTCTCGATTGTCCGTGCGATCCCTCCGGGAGTGCACTGTATTGTGAAATTGAACACTGAATAGTAGAAAACCTAAAAACTTCAATTTTAAAATGTTAGCTGGTAACCCCTCGTAAGGAATCCGGAAATTTCACATTCCCTCCCCCTCTATTCTAATTTTTTCCCCCTGTCAAAGTTGAACTGTAACACTGAAGGCTACATATACGAAGCTCGGCAATACAATAAATCAGGTCATTTCAAGTCACACGTTTATAGAAACATACCGGGAAGAGTGTCCGCTGAATTCGGACGTTGTATTGGGATTAGACGACACTGGGCGGTCGTTATACCAGAAGTAAAATAACATAGAGTGAATAGGGACAGAATTTTCGGAACACTCCTTCATTACCGCGAACGAGCGCATAGATGGAATGAGCGGAGATGCCTTAGTGAATAGGGACAATTGGGGATTTTATCACTAGTCTTTATAATATGTGGTCGTTATAACGAGCGTCGACTGTATATCTTTGCTACGTAAGTATTCCTCCTATCCTCCCGTAAGAAAATCTGACATTTAAAGGTTGATTTATTTAAATGTGTACCAATTATTAAGCGTTTTAGGAATTTGATTGCAGAAAAATTGGTTTTTTTTTATAGAATGCCTGATTACTTTTAAATGAGCCTATTTGACCTAACGCAAAATTCTGAACTAGGAAAGCTAATTAATATTATCGATTTTAATTTCAATTCAGTTTGCTATTATTTTAGAAGCATAATTACTGTTATAGAAACATCCATTATTTAAATTTTCAGTTACACACTTGGAATTTACTCCATCATACGCTTAGATCGGAAAAAAATGCCATCATCAAACTATATGCGTTTGATTTCACTAAGGTTCCAAAACTAGTTAATGGAAATACCTTTCAAACAATTTTCCGACAGAACGGGAAATTAACACTTTTGTCCGACCCTCTTTCCTATTGTAAAACTGTGAGGGGTCACTGCGGTATTTTTGTGGGGGTAGGGAACCCTTCAGTTATTCTGAAGTGCAAAAAAGTTCCATTTATTTCTTTTTTGGCAAAAAGGTTTTAAATTTTATGAAAACGATGACGTCACAACCTAGTAAACATCAACACCTTCTCTTAGGAAAAGGCATTTTTAAAATTATACGAGGCAAGCCTTAATCCTTCTCCCTTTTCGGTGGTTCCGGACCCACAGAATGAAGGCAGGTCGCGACGACCACGTAAAAATGATAATATTTGTAGAAAAAGAAACAGGAGATCATATGAAGAAATTTAGGTCCCGACCAACGCCGGATTATTAGCTGGTGTATTATAGTTTTCAAGAGGAGATTCTTTAATATATTTAGACTCCAGCAAATCCGGAAAGGATTTTAGAAAAAGCAGGATATACTAATTTTAGAGAGAGCACAGTACGAAATAATAATGCTCGCATACTGTTACTAAGCTGTGTTAATGAAGTTTTAGGAAAAGTTGTATGTATTTATGAAAAAAAGAATGATTTTTATAGTTTTACCCATCTAAAACTTGTATTCCGTGTATTTCAACCCTTTGAGGACGACTGTCAAGATGGTATGCCATCTGTTTGGCACATTTTCTCCCGACTGTCACAAATACGTGCCGGTTCTTGTGGATTTTGGCTACCGACTGTCATGTCGGCGTGACACAGCTTAAGTCTACAGCGACATTAGCGTTTTCCTGCAGCCGCTGCTTGAAGGTCAACCGCACAAGAATTATAGACTTAATGCCGAAGCGCAGGGTTGGCCACACGTGTGACCTTCGAGCAGTTTTCTCCCTTTCTCTGGGTGCATTCTCGCTGTTGCCGCTAAACAATGAGTTCGGGTCTATTTTTCAGGCGCGGGAAATAATCGCTTTGCTGCTTATGGTGGTTTTCGTTGGTATTATCGTGTGTTCCAGGATCAGATTATCAAGTAGGCAACTCTCTAGAGGGCCCCGCAACTTTCGGGGCCTCAGGCCTCGAACTTCCAGCATTTTCAGGGTTATTTGATTTGGTACTTTTATTTGGTTTACAATG
>BGPR01048343.1:0-11575 GCA_013235015.1 Araneus ventricosus | reverse complement strand
TATCCTTTTCCCCTGCCGGATCCGGTGGATTTGCTAGTGCTCTTGCTGCTGCTTGAACTCTTGCTGCTGGATCGTCCGTGGCTGCCTCCATACTCTGAGCTACCATCGTAGGACATCCTGCTGGCCTGGGACTCTAGCTCCAGGTCTCGGACTGGGATTTTGTACACGACAAAATTGTCATCTTCGCTAACCTTTTCAGCCATCTTGGCATAAGCCATCGTGACCGACAGCAGGGCCACTGCGCACTGTTGAAAAAAAATGAGATTTTTTCAAAACCCAAGAAAATTATGTTATGAAATTTTCTTTTATTCTGATGTTCAAGAGAAAGATTTCTGTCTACATTCATGGTGCTTTTTTTACTATTTTTCATAGTTATTGATCAAAGCTATTTTCGGTATGTTTGTCACTACATGTAGTGAATAAAGGTTCTTCATTGAATTTTTGAGATTTAAATCTTTTTATCATAATATGATAAGAACAGGACTTTTGACGGCATTATTAATTTTTGCATCAAGCAAAAACATTTCGTACATTGTTCATACCAATTTGGCATGTTTGTTGTAAAAATAAAGAATAAATTAAGTTAATAAAATTATTTTTACATTGAGATAAGCTGTGTATGTTAGACTTAAAACTTGCTATGTTACTTACAGCCATTTCCACTGAACAACGAACACGTTGTTGTGATGAAGGCACAGAATAAAAAGCATGTGTACAGGATGTTAATTGTGTGCATCGAAAGAAAAGTATATATAGAATAGATAAACATTAATAAATCCAATTTAAATTCATTATTCATAAATAGATTTTTAATGACATGCACATGAGAGTTGATTGATTACAATTATTTCTATTTCAGTTAACCGGATATATTTAATGTAAAAACTTAACATATGGATTATTAGACTGTTACTCATTTTAGAAATCAATATTCGAGGATTTCAAAGTCATAAAAGCCGTTCTAGCAAGTGGAACTAATTGCCTTGTATTTGGAAGTAAAATCACAAAAGGAAAGAAACATGTTTATTTCAAAAATTAATTCCGAATTATTGATGGTACTAATAGTCTTCAAATCCATCTTATCATATCTGAAAGCTGTCTTTTGCTGTTTCGTTCAGAATTCAGTGCATTTGTATTAGTGTAATCGGCGTTTTTTTTTTTTTTTTGATCTTGAAATGTTAGTTTTTATTTCGAAAACTATATTTATTAATAGCTTGTAATAATTTTAAAGCATTAAACAGTATACCATCACTCCAATGATTTCGCATAAATTAGACTTTTGGATTTTAAAAGAAAGTTTTTTTTTAAAAAATTGCCTTGCATCCGAAAATAATCTTAATAGCCAAAAATAATGCGACTAATGTAGCGTATCTGAGCAAAAGCAGGGTTATGTTATAAACTTTTAAAATTATATTTTTAGATCAAAGTTTAGATTTAAAAATTAAGTCCGTTTTCACTATGTTTTACACTGAACTTTTTAAATCTTAAAAATTCTCCTGTTGAAAAATTTATGTACATTTCTTTACTTTTATGAGCTGGTTGTTAACACATATCATTTCTTTTTAAAACAGGCGTTGAAATTTTATAGTCTATTTATATAAAAAATTATTGCAAAGAAACATATTAAAATATTAAAGCCTCATTTTTGAAATTTTAAATTTAGATTTACGGAAAGCCTAACAATTAATTTCGATATTTTGTAACAAATCTTTGCAGATTTTTAAACATTACATTGCTTTAATTCTATGGGATCAGGTTGATGTCGAAAAGAAATTTTGATTCGTTTTTCTTTATTATCTATTCTGTTTAATATAAAGCAATAATTAATACTCTTTTTCTGTATTTAATATGACTAGAATAATTTTTACAATTATTACAGATATAAAAATTGCAGTTTTTTACACAGTATTACAATTTAAAAAAGCTTTAATTTTTGAATGAGAGCATCTAATTTATTTCGCTTTTATATATTTGGAATCATTTTACAGACAGTACATCTGAGCTTAAAGAATTTTTTAAAAATTTTAATGTTTCACTTTTTTTAAATAATTTTATCTAGACAATAAAATTTTGTATTTACCTTTACGAAAAAATAACATAACAGAAATATAATAATTATTATGTGGATTCGTGTAAATCTAATTTTTGTGTTAATATATTGCGTGAAAATATTAAATTAGAATTGCCATATTTTAACTGTTGTATTTAAAGCATGTAGGTAATTGTATTAGGCATTTTGGAAGTCTAAATTCCAATGCAAAAAAATGGTTAAAATTTGAAAACGATGCGAATTTTCTAAGGTTAAATTAATATCAAGTGAAAATACAACGCAGCATGAATGTGTAAGAAAATAATCAATTTAGCATAAACCAGCTTTTATTCTAAACAGTTACTTTCAATATTATTTATTAATACTAACAATAACTATAATTGATTTCATGTAATTAAACTTTTCAAACAACTACTTAAAAATTTGTACTTTTCTTTCACAAATCTGTTTACCAAAACTTACCAAAACAAAAGCAATCTTCATTATAAGGTAAGGTTCCAAATATCCAGTTCGCTCAACGATATAGAAAAAATCCTCTTGGAGAGATCTTGTTCGAATGGAAGCGGATGATTGGAATGATTTTCTCCAAGTAATCATCAGTATTTATAGGGCTCGAACTCGTCAAACCACCTGACTTAAGAGACAAACTTTTCCTCTTGGAGAAAGAGAGAAGGCAGAAACATTCTTTTTTTATCTTTTACATTTCAGATTTGTATGCGGAAATTCGCAAATTATCGTATTAGGTTGCTCGGAAGATCTCTGCCGATTTTGGCGGTAAACTGAAAAGTTTTTCTTTTATACTAAGAAAGAAGTTTGTTCATTAAGTACCGTTTTATTTCAAAATGATTTGCCATCTTTTGGGAAGTTTATTATCCCACTCTCATAGAAAGTCTTTGGTTTATCGATAAAAAACTACTCAAGGTGCTGTATGCAGTCCTCTAGAGCAGCGGTTCCCAACCTATGGGCCGTGGATAAGCTAGTCACGAGTGGAAGTCAGGGGTAAAAAAGTGAAAGTACCTTCAAATGAAGAAGTCTCGTTGATTGAACTATCATGCGACCAAACTCTAAAATCGTTTTTGAGAACAATATTCATTGGTTCCATTCTGGATAAATGTTCGGCAACAATATCTAGTAATTGCCAAACTTGCACTGAGACATTTAATGGGGTTCTCTACCACTTATCTGTGTGAACGTGATTTCTCAACTTTAGTTTTTTTTAAAACATAATTGCAGAAACAAACTGAACGTAGAAAGTGACTTGAGTTTTATTCAAGATATTGACTCTCTCGCGGGAGATAATTAATGTCGAAAATCCCATTGAGTTTTTCCATTTTGAATCTTAACAGCTTGTTTTTGAGTTTTCTTATATTGTGACAACTAATAACAATAAAGTTTTTTGCTTTATAAACAATATACTTTTAATCCTTTTACAGTAAGCATTACCAATTACTGACATATATGTGCATAATATATATATTGTGTGTGTGTGTATTTGTATTTTTTTTTACTTGTATATTTAGTTAGTGGGCCTCAAAATATTTTTTACACAACAGGTGGCCCGCACAACTAAAAAGGTTGGGAACCTCTGCTCTAGAGAATTGGAATTTTTTTCCCTTTAGAGAATTTGAAAAAAGCGAAGCATATGGTAGTCTGAAATGCTAAAACTATATGGAGGAAAGGAAAGTCAGAATTATATGGAGAATGGCGTAAGACATCCTAACCAAGCTCCAACAACTTCTGCCGAGTGGCCGAAGGCACATATTATCCTGGAGAAACACCTCCCCTTTACTATTGGCCAATTCTGTGAGCTTCTTGTCAATGGCTATCTTCAAACTATCCATCTGGCTACTATATTTATTGTTGGTTTGGCAGCGGTAGCTCGTAATTGACAATGCCCTTTCAATACCACCAACAGCAGAGCGTAACTTTAATGAATAGACATTGGCCTTTGGGGTGGTTGATGGAGGATCACTGGAACAACTTCATGCCCGTTTTCGCTCAACATTATTTTAGATGACCATTTCTCATCAACCGTTATCATAAGTGTAAAAAATTAGTCATTTTCTTTGTACTTGAGCAATGAATCTCACTTGGAAATACAGTGCATTTAACGTTTTCTCTTAATTTTGGGGCGATTACCGAAGCCAAGTCGCATTAAATCCTCATAAATGATCGAATTCGACACTTCGAGTTTCCCTGCTATTTCACGAGTAGTATTAAGCTTCTATTTCTGATTAGCCCCTGATTTCTTCGTGCCTTCCAGAACGATGCCGGTCTTAAACATGAAATCTCCTCGTCTGAATTTCGCAATCCATTCGTGTACTGTTCATTCACCTATAGTACCTGTATACATGAGTATCTCTGTAAGCAGCATATATGGTTTTCGCGCCTTGAAAGCATTCTTGCCTTCGCGCTAGTAGAAAAAAAAGCATTAAATGCCAAAAATATACTTCGTCGTTTTCCATGTTTATACTGATACCGAACAAACACAATTAAACCAATGTTAATGGCGAATAGACAAAAATATTGGCGAGAGAACCACCTTTAAGAAAATCTATAATTTCAAAGGTTGATAATTGTGATTCAGCCTTCCCACACTGAGCTGCGAATGCTATCGGAAAACGGCAGAAACTTTATACACAATCCAATATTTGCTACGTTTCTCATCCAGAAATGACAGCAGGATCTAAGTTGTAGATATATGTTGCTTATATTTGACTATTTTTAATTGGATGATCCATTTTTTCATCGTTTAGTTTCCAAACTTATCTATTAATCCATTAGGACTTTGATTAAGTAAAGTACCTAATTGATGATTTTAAATACATCTATGAATAGAACCGATGCAGTGGTTATTAGTTTAGGTTCTTTCTCTGTATTACACAACTTTTTTTGATTTAGCAATTACCAAAAAGTTTGGGTGCCTTAGGTTGACAGAAGGTTCAACTCCTCTAATAAATAAAAAAATAAGGATAAGGATTCCAACTCAAAGAAAATTCTTTTAGTCTTAGGTATTCAGTAACCAGGTTTCCAAATGTTTTAATGTTGATCCCCTCTTTATTTGAAATATTTTTTGTATCATTTATGCATCAGAGCGTCCGAACAAGACTGACCTCCGCTTTAAATCCCTAAATAATGATCCCAAATAAGAATTTTAAATTTGTATGCTACTTTAAAAAAAGGTGCAGAATTTAATGATATCATTTAAAAGCTTCGAAGAATCTTTTTTTTTTTGGAAATAGAATATTTAAATTTTATTCAGACCTCGAATACTGAAACCTCCAACGACTTAAATGCTCTTCATACAAAATTTCAGCGTTGTATTCATAAAAGGCTTCAGAGATGTGGAAAACAAATTTAATAGTTTTTACTTTGCTCAATGAAATCAATGACCCGGCGACTGGAAGCAGGAAGTAGTACGAGTTCGGCTGTGAGGACCAGATGTTTTGTAAGTTCCGATTTTTGGCTCTTACAAATGTCTTTTTGGCTCTTCGAATATGCATTAAATGCTTTATATTAAATTTATATTACTTTTTTCTGTGTGTGCTGGATTCCTTCGGCTTCTTTGTTTCAATTTTGTTGCGTCATTTTCTTTTGTTTAAATTAGCGTGAAATCTCTTTTTTTATATTTGTTATCTGTTTCTTCTACCATTTACTATGTGTGTATTTTATTTTATTTTTTAATTTTTTTGTGGGTATCACATTTTTATTCATTTATCTTTTGTTCTTTTAATTGGAAACGTTTAGTTTTGTTAAAATTTAAATTTCCCTCCGATATTTGATGTAAAATTTGTCTCTATTTTCATCCTGTCTCTGTCTGCTGGAATGTTCTTCTCCCTTAGAATCAACACGCACTCTAAAACCTCAAGGCTGAGTCGGCTCTCCTGGGCATTGAAGGAATAAATATTAAATGCTCTGGCTAGTCGCGTTTATTAGGTAGATTCTTTTTTAAAAGATTGCCCTTGTTAACTTGAGTAATTTTGATTGCATTTGAACCAATCAAAGGGATTTATTGTAGGGACGGTGAAAGATTTGGCCGAATTCGTAGATGGGCCATCCAGCTCAAAGGAGATGGAAACAATGATGGTGTGAAATTTTTATTTTCCCATAATTCCCTTACTATTACAATAGAAATATTATTCTCTATATGGGAATTCTTACCACATCATATCGAACAATTTTTGTCTAAAAAGGTCTTTCGACAGCTGAGAGCGCTTAGAAGTTAGAGGAGGAAAAGGTGAAGGTTGTTGATTGCTTTTCAATCTAGGAATGTGACACTTCGTTTGAAAGTTATTATCAACTGCATTCTCTTCCACCCCCATATATTCCATTCCATTCCTTATGAAGTTAGGGGTGGAAATGGCGAGGGAGAAGTTATTTTTTTTCCTTATATCCCTTGCTACTGAAGATAAAATGATGATTATTACCTACTCGTAATTAATCATACTCTTTTGCCAAAAATTAGACTCTTAAATTCTACACACCTGGTCAGTCCCGTAAGTCCGTCAACTGTATTATCGGTTGCCATGCCTTCCTACGGACACAAATGGAATCAAATAATTTTTGCCTTAATATTTTCTTCATTAGCAACTACATCACACATCTATTAGTATCGCTGTGTATGGTTCTGGCAGTGACATATGCAGAGTATATATCTATCCCCTTTTATTTAGTTGTCATCGAAAACGACTTGATCCTTTCACCTCATCTAACTTTTGTTCTCTTCATAGTTATAGGAACTTCTACCCAAGAAATAATTGCTCATACTGTTTTGAAATAGAGGAGGAGTTGCAGCCCATTTTCTATTTTTAAAATAACTTAACATCAACATATTTCTCCACTAAAGAACTCTGCGATGAATTTTTTGCTATGAAGTTCTGTATCAACGATTTGTGCTCATCAATGTTTGCCCTGCACATCCATGACTGAGATAAAAACCGAAAGCGTTTGTTTAAACGTTGAAGTTTTAACGGGTCAACTCTTCACTATGTATTATTTATTTTATCTTTTAAATATTTATTAGCACTGTTACAAGCGAGAGATATTTATTTCTCAACATAGAATGCGAGGTTATTCAAAGCAATTACACCGATTACAAATGGTTATAACTTCCGTGTAAACAACGATAGGAAGAAAAAAAATGTAACGCAAAGTAGAAGAAAAGTTTACGTTTTGCTTGCGTTCGTAATTATTGCCCTGTGTGTCTTCCTTCGGTCACACGAGCAGAATCCCTGCGGTAGTCCATTTCACTGCCATGCGAAGCATTCTCTTTGCGCACCCTCAGCTTTTTCACTATTACACGCAAAGAAAGCGTCTACGACGTATCCAATGAAATGAAGACACGAGATTAGATTAGTTATATTAACGTCCCGTTTTAAAGCAACGCGCGGGCTATTTTGGAACGGACCTCGTTATTTTGAACCGAGATCAGATGTCGAAGACGACACCTGACCTGGCGCCCAATCTCCAAGCTTCCGCACCGCACCAACGGAAGGACGTTTGCCCTCCCCCCTCCTACGTATAATTTAGCGTGCAACAGGCTCAATATAGGATGGATCTTCAGTGGGTTTCGAGCCTGGGGCCCTCCTGCCCCAAGGCCGAGGCCTTACCACGGCCCAAGAAGATGCAAGAAGTAATTTGAGAAGATTTAGGTAGACATGCGGAGCTGGCATGCGGTTATCGAATGCCCATCAGTGGCTGCGAGCATGTGTCTGGTCTGAACTGGACTACCGCACGGATTTAGTCCATGTGACCAAAAGAAGTCACATATTACACTTATTACGTACGCAAACAAAACTGTAATCTTCCTTCTGTATTGTGTTCGAAATGTTTCTTCCTATCATTGTTTGCAAGGAAGTTACAACTATTTATAATCAGTGCGATTGTTTTGAATAGCGCCGCATATTTAATGAACTTGAGACTTGAGGAAAGAAACGATAAGAGGTAGTTTAGGCGAACTGGTGGTTACAAGTAGTCATGAAATCGTTTACAAAATTGTCTTCCATGACAAAATTCAATTTTAGTTGCTACATGGCTTTGCATATTTTGTTACTAGTTTAAAAAATTTTCGTCTTAATTGTTGTTGTTTTTCCCTACCCACAGATAAGACCATCACAATATTTATATAGGTTTTGTTATTCTTATCTCGTCCGAGCTACTGGAATACTTATTTGCTCTTGAATACGTATTACTTGTATTTTGCTGATCTTAACCTAGTCCAAAAGGAATCTTTCTTCGAATTCTGACTTGTCGAGAGGAATTTTTTGAAACGTATGTTTGTCTTACTATAATTCCACATTTATATGAGCTGCAATTCCATTTTAAATTATTTTTCCACAACTATTGTTTTCATCTTTCATCTTAACCCCTTAACAGTGTAGTTTATTTGTACTCTCTACTTAGATGATCCCTTCTGTTCTTGGATGCGTTGTCGTGATGATCCATAGAACGCTTGGGATGTTAATGGATTGCTGGTCATTTTTGCATCGAGTTATAACATCTTTGAATGACTTAATTTTAGCTTAAAAGTTTTTAAAATGACGTAATTCGATGCACGAGTGGAACTTGGGCAAAACTGTCAAGGGGTTAAACATGAATCCAGTCGGATTTCTCACTGTAACTATATGAACGAATCTGTATATTTTCTATCTCATATTCTGTAAATTAAAATATTATATAAGTTACTACGTTTTCTCTGTACAAAAAAACTGCAATATTTTAGGAAGAAAGAAAAAATCCAAGAGTGTTGGTTGGGGTTGTTTTTTACTTTCTCGTATACGAAGTATACAAAGAGAAAGTATTGCAATCGTCAAAAAATTCGAACTCGAGATTTTGACGAAACTCCAAGTTTTAGAGCTCCATGAGTCCGAAAAACACAATTTTGGAATTATGTCTGTCTGTGAACACGATAACTCGAAAACTATTAGAGCTACGGGGATGAAATTTGGTATGTGGTCTTTAAACATAATTTGTAGGTTTCTATCAAATTTTGGACAAAATCCGTCTGCGGGAAGTTTGCCTGTCTGCCTGTCCGCGGTCATGCGAACACTATAACTCAAAAACTTGAAAGCTAGATGGATAAAATTTGATACACAGTTTTATTATCATGAATGTAGGTCCGTATAAAATTTTGGTCCAAATTCGACAAAGGGTTGACTGTCTGTAGGTCTGTATAATCGCATACTTGTTTTACTCAAGTTAGTATGGTTGGCGTTTGACCTTGGCGGTCTACGAAGGAAATTGTAGCGAGCCGCAAACACACGCTTCGGAAATTATGGCAACCTGAATCGAAACTTCGTTCTGACATTCTCCAGATGGAAGGTATGGTGAAATCTTGCGTGATATCTGTAGTAAGATCTCTTACTCAAAAACGTTAAATAAAGTTGTGGTACCTCAGCGTGAGCAAAAATTGAGAACGTACGCAATTCTTTTTGCATAATAGAATAATTTTATTTTCTTTTTTTCAGGAATTCATGAATTTCATATGTTTCATTGTAAATCACCATTCATAATTTTTCTCTCAAAATAACTAGCCCTTGGGTAAATACCCCAAGAATATTTACCTACTGGGTGTTTACCCACCCCACATTACTGGTCGTATGCGAGAAAGTTTCGGGGAGATCACTCCCGCTGGTTTTTAATGAATGTTTCATTTTCAAGATTTATAATGGCATGTTTCAACATTGCTGTATTCATTGCAGTGTTCATTAGTTTGTGAATCATTACGAAAAAAAACATTTTTTTTTTATTTTACATCTTAAATAATTACTATAGCTATGCTCCCCCCCCCAAGTAAATGAATTTATAATGGAATAAAAATAAATGCTTATCAATCATGATTTTAATTTTATTTATAAATAAATACACAGTTTATCACCATCTCGTATTATTAATACTCTTTGGGGAGTTTTCCTTTTCCTGATATAACCCGTAAGAAATTCTGCTACATTATTTATATCCAACTCATATTTAGAGGAAAAGACGTCTTTTGGAACGACTTTGAAAAACCGTTTCTTTCTAGTAGTCGTGTTATTTAAGTAGGTTTTTAAGCAACGCTTTAATTTGCAAGCCAGAATGAAGGACGAACATTTTTAACATGACAGTAAAGACACATTACATTCTTCTATTAAATGCCATTTTTCCTGTTTGTGAATTCCATGTTTATGAAGATTGTGTTATCTAACCGATTTTTCACTTACTTCTTGATATGCTAGAATTCAAAAATTTTGTACAGTTGCGTGTTCCGATGAAAATACAGTATTTTAATATTTTCAGAAATAAATTATCAATTAGCTTTTTAGTTAATTTAAAGTTCCGATCTTAAGCAAGAACACATTATTTTTTTGGGGGGGGCGTTGTCCTTCTAAAAGCATTCCATTCTAACAGAAAAAAAAGCCAAAGGCTCGAGGATTTTAACAACAACTGAGCAGATGGCATTTTCAAGGTAAGAAATTCAAAATATTGTCAGAAGGTACAAAATACAAGAAAAGAGTTAGAGTATTTATTGCTAGAAAGTAAGAATGGGAAATTATTGATGGGATTCTAGGATGAAAAATGGATGACAAAATTCCATAATAATTATGCATACATTAAAGACGAAAAACTAGAAAATAATAAACAGTACAAAAAAGGAAAATTAAGCCACAATAACATAAGAAAAAGACTAAAAATTAAAATATATTAAGACCGTGATTAAAATTTTAATTGATTATTAAGTATTTCTATCAGCACGTCAGGCTTTAGTTATAAAATATCCGACCTTTTCAACTTTCAGATTTTTTATTTAAAAAATTATTTTCTACTTCGTAGTGCGCTAATAAAAGCTTTTCTTTTAAAATTTTATATTTATTATTTATTTAATGATCATAAGTTTTAATTTGTATTATTGATATTTATTTTATTTCGATTCAAGAGCTCGGGACACGAAATTGAAGAATGAAATGATTTAACCGAACTTTCATCGAATTCTTTTAAGGTTTAATTCTATGCTTAGGTCTCAATTGCTTGTTCAGCGCAAAATAGTTTAAATAAATGAAAGAATTTTTCTATATGAAATTATCTCAAATTTAAAAAAAAAATTTCCTGCTTAAAAAATAAATATTTTTAAAATAAGGAATATTTATTATATAAATAAAATGGGATCTTGTTTCAAGGACGAAAAATGGTTGTTTGACTCTTGACCAAAAGTTTTCAATTCCATATAAAATATTGACACCTGAAGATGAAATGTCACTTTGAAATGACGAATATTTGGTAAGAAATATTAAACTTGGATGACGAATATTTATAGGATAGTTATTAAAAGACAGAGACAAACCCTTAGAACATGCGTTTATGCTGCTTTGGAATAAGTCGTTACATAAATTAACTAGTTTTTAATCAATTCTGGCAGCAAAAGGGTTGCAACGTTGCTCATAGTCAGTTCTATTTAAATGCCTTATAAATTTGGTACGCGGGGATATTATTTTTCAGTGTTTCGTGTCTGTAATTGGAAAAAAAGATTGTTTTGCTGTATTTAGGGTATAT
>BGPR01048342.1:0-11575 GCA_013235015.1 Araneus ventricosus | reverse complement strand
CTAATGAAGTAAACATGTTCCAAATATAGCAGCTCAGTGTCGAACGGCCCGCCCTGTACAGCGTTTTGACAAATGTTTGCATCACGCAATCCACAACTAGTTTGCCAGCCTAAAAATATTGTCTTGTTAAAAATTCATTTGAATTTTTGAATAATGCATGAAAAAATGTTTGAAAAAATGTTTTCAAACCGTTCACTTCTCGCTTATTCCTGGCCCTAAATCGCCAAAACTAAGAATTTAGCTGTATTCGGTTATTTTATAGTCATTAAAAGGCACTATTTTCAAAATTTTGGAAAGATTGTTGTATGTTGGCACTAAAAAGTATATATGCTTCAGATATCTTTTGGTCCATCTGGCATCTATCCATACACAAGTACTCTTTTTCACGAAAATGCTGTCAATGTGCCTCTTTAAATCCTTTTTTCATCGAAAAACATCACTTTAAATTTATTTCTGAAAATTCTCCTATTCGTTGAACAAAACTAAAATCTTACAGTTTCTACAGAAAACTTACAATAGCTTCAGCATGAATCCGTATGGTCTTCTTAATTTTCATTAACTTTTACAATGTATCTCGACTCATAAGACATTCCTAGTTGATATTCTTTTACATTTTCGAAAAAAAATCATGCAAAAGAGAATTTCTTTGCATACAAACCAATTTGCATGTGAATACTGGAATTTGAAGTGCCTCGAAAATTAATTATAAAAGCATTATTTATTGAACTAGTACACAGAACACCAATTAAAAATCTGAATTCTTATTTAATGTTCTTTGTCATGTCCTTAGATCGTGAGTTTCTGAAGATTTAAAATTATAATGAAGTTAAGGGAAAAAAATCGAAAGGAACAGATGTGAATTAATAAGAATTCATCATAGGAAATCATTCCGGATTCAATTTACAATTTAAATATCAGGAGTATTTTTGAGCCAATGACCTTGCTTTTAAATAAAAATGTTGTAAACGTAGTTTCAATGTTTTTTTATTCAAAGGTCAGGCATTTTAGAAGTAAATGTTTTAAAGAACTTTACCGTTAGACTTCGTTTATTTACTACAATATTTATCAAAGTAAATAACAGATTGCGAAGTAAGCATTAATGTAGGACATATAATTAGGATAGTGTATGATTTATACGATGTAAGACTTTATAATAGGACGTAAAAGGGTTTGATGTTTAAACATGTTTGATGGTTTGATGTTTTGATGCTTAAACATGTTTGATGGTCTGATATTTTGATGCTTAATCCGACTGGTTTAAAATCGTCGTTTTTGATGAAATTATCAAAATTTTATGACTTAATTTTGTAGCCTGTTTAATAAGCTTTCTAAAACTGTCTCACTTTTTACTCTATGTGAATTACAAATGGAGTTACAGCTGTTTTATTACTTAGCATTATTTTAAGTTGCATGAAAACTTTAAATGCGTTTTCTGAGAAATGATATTTTTGAGGAAAACTGTCGACCGTAACAATGATTCCTAAAAACGTTATTCGAGTATTGATATGAAATTTTCTGAGATTGTTTTCTGTAATATGCTTGATGTTTTCCTCTAAAAACTAAGGCCAATTTTAAAATCAAGTAATATTTTTAAGTGTTTAAACATAAACGAAAATCATTTTTTATGAAAAATTACCAGTTTAGTAACTATGGTCAGCTATATCTCAAAACTATTTTGAAGTACAAGAAAGATTTTAGAGCATAACACAGATAACTGTCATAAAAATGTACTCCTAGAAGGATTTATGAATATTTAGAATATGATTTTGTCTATGGCTTAAGGCAAATATTTTAGTCATTTTTCTTCAAATTTCTCGGTTTTTTTAAAAAAAATATTATTTTGAAAGCTTAATTTTACAATATTTTCATAGTTTTAAAACATATGCAGTTGAGAAATAACATTAAAAATATATATAAGTTATTTTTCAAAAAAATGTCTCCGAACACAGTCGGATACCTTAAACATGTTTGATGGTCTGATATGTTGATGCTTAAACATGTTTGATGGTCTGATATTTTGATGCTTAATCATGTTTGATGGTCTGATATTTTGATGCTTAAACATATAAAAAAAGATGATATATGCAAGAATAACTGAGCTAGGTTCAAAGGATTCGAAAGAAAATTAATCAACAAATTAACAGATGTAATATGTAAATGTCCAGTTTTGATTGAAATTCTCTTCCTTAAAGAAGTAATGTTAATGTGCACTCAGTTTTTATCGTATAAGGTTCGTAAAAATTTCGTATAAGTGGGAAAGACAAGAAATTTTTTCAGATTATAAAGATAAAGCGTCAAAAGCACTAACAATTAATTGTACAACATTATTCAAATTATCTGAGACAATTAATCTCGATAAAATTCATTCTTAATCTAAAGCACTCACTTCGTTCGCTTAAAAGATTTCCGTGTGTTTTAGTCGAATTATCTCGAGCAATTATCTTAATTATATTTATTCCGACTCTGTGAATATCACTACTTCAAAGATATTCTACGCTTTAATTCGACTTAGGATAATGAAATTTTTGGCTTTATAATGGAGATAAGCAAAAGTAATATGGTTGATAATCATGATTATTTTTTTCATAAATTCTCTATTGTCGCGTTAGAATTTTCGTATAAAAATTTCTTAGTAAGAAAACTAAAACTAAGAAGTCCAAACACATAAAAATTTCATAGATAAAGTACCTTCGTGAAATTCGAGACACAAATGGCAATATTACATTCAAACAACCACAGGAAACATCATATAAGTATTAAAATATTTTTTATCAAGTTGTAAGATAAGACATATATTCGTTTGAAACGTTTTAATATAAAAAAAGACTAAAAATAGAAATTTATAGCATTAGTGTATAAAAATGGTAAACATAAGCTGCATTAGTTTAAAATTACGTCAATGAATTTAACTTAACTCTTCCCAAAAACGACTATTTTGGCATCAAGAAAGTGGGTCTGATATCCAAATGAAAAATAATACAAATTTACGATCCTAGCAACTTGTTAACACAACAAATGAGACATGTAAACAAAGGAATTGAATTTCAATAAATTTATCAAATTTGTTAGTTTCTTCGGAAAAGCAACAATTATTTTTATATGACTTATTATTAGGATTTTTTTTTAAATATTGCTCCAGAAACCCATACTTGTTCACAAATATATTCACGTTTAGTCGTTAAAAATGCGTGAATAACTCGAAAGATCATAGAAAAATCTATCCGATATAATTTTGCCTAAAAAATCAATAAAGAAATTGGTTGGACGTTTTATTTTTAATATTAAATTTTTTTTTCAAAACTGTTCTCAAAAAACAATGTAAGACTTTTCTTCAAGAAAAAAATCTCTTGGTATATAAAATATAGAAAACATTTTGAAAGCAGAGTTTTGGAATATAAATAACAGAATATACAGCACTGTTTTAGATAAATTCCTTTATTTCAAAATGAAATCTGAGTGGCTTTTGTAAATTGAAACGGTAGCTAAGTATAAACCTGGTTCCCTATTTCTTAGAAATAAAAACATCAAGACAGTTAATTAGACTAGTATGAAAAGTTCACTATTTAAAAATTCCAAATTGTTTAATTATTAAGTTTTCTGAAATGAAATCTAATCAAATAAAACAAAATTTTACAACGTGGCACACCTTTTGCGGAAATTAATTATTTTTTAAATATTTTATTCGAATTACAATATTTTCTCATAGTCTTCTTCTTCTTTCTATATTATTATTTAATCTCAAAATGTAATTAAATTTTGTGAAATTGCACTTCCAAATTTCTAATCTCAAAACTCATAGTTAATAAATGAAATATTTAAAATTTCATAAAGACAAGCTCTAATTTCTGCTTAAGCTATTCTTAATATTTGATTCATTGAAAATATCTAGTTTTCCTTTTTTAATTAAAATTTTATATATGAAAGCTTATATTCACTCGCCAATCTTCCGCTTTTTTAACTATTATAATTATTTTTCAATCTTTCAAAATCAAGAAACAAAACATCATTTTTTATTAAAACACATTAATCATTTTATCCGTGTTAAATATAAAAAGAAAGTTTTTTATCTTTTATTGCAAACTCTATGCAGTGATTTATTTAAAATAATCTACTAATATTACAGTATTACGAAATAAAAAAAAATCAATTGTACTTCTTCAGTATCAAAACTTCAGTGTTTAAATATAAAGCAGAGTTTGTCTTGAAAGCTACTTCATATGATAGAAGTTTCATTTTAACATATTTGATGTTTGTTTTTAATGTTATAAAATTAATCTAGTTATGAGGCGCTGTTGTTGGCAAGTACAAAAAGTCTAATTTTTTGCTAATTCATTTTTGTTGAAAAAAAAGAGATATTTGCTATTTCTAAAACTTTTCTTGGTAAATTAAATTAACATCTCGTGTTGAAGCAACGTGAGGTTTACTTTGGGAAGGATCTCACCATTTTTCAACAGATGTCGCCGTCGTATTCTGGGCACTCTGCACGTGGGTGGCAGCATCCCTATCTGGAACTTTTCACACCACACCATTAGCAGGGTACTTGACCGAGACTGGTTTAATGTGGAATAAACCCATGCACACGAATGGTTTGGATTTTTAGTGGAATCGGGTTTCAAACCCGCAATCCATTGGTCCCGAAACGGAGATTCTAACATTGGTTCACCGCTGCTTTCTAAGTCATTTTCTACTACAAAGAATTCGAATTATTAACACAGTTCTAAATTTAATTATCGTAACTTTCAATTAAGTTACCTAATAATGAGCTTCGATTTTGTTTTGGCAAAATATTTCGTCTAACATAAAAAAAATGTTTATTTTTTAAAGACAAGCTCTATTAAAAACGTGAATAATCAAAAGCGATATGAAAAAAATTGCATTGTTTAATAATGAAACTAGTTTAATTAAAGCTCTAAATTTTCACCTTTTCTTCTTTATTTCCATTTCAATGCATTAAGCTTCGAATTATTGTAAGAATTGTTTTGAATTAGACAATGATGTTTTAACAACACCCTTTTTTAGTTCTTTTATTTGAAAGAATAAAATAAAATGATTGATTATCTTTCGAAGAATAAGTCTTCAAATCAAGTCTTTTTATTGTAAAATAAACTAAAACAATAACTGTGAATTTGCTTTCAAGCAATATGTGATATCAGTTTGAATACTAAGCCTTATGATGATTTTCCCCGAAAGTATTGCTAATTCATTGCACATTAGAGCTTGTTTATAATTATGAAATTGTCATTTAACTGTTATTTTACTATTGTTAATTCTTAAACAAACTAAGATTTGTAATGCTGAAATAAGATTTATGGCATGGATGCTGATAAAATTGTTCAATAAGCAACACAAAAATTTATAAATACTTTACAATAGTGAAAAGAAAGGAAGTCGTATGGTTCCTTCTTTGAAATTCGCTTACTCAAACTCCCTAATCGAATTCTAATTAGAGGAGTAATTTGTACCAAGAGAAACATTTCAATGCAACATAGCAGCCACAGTTTGTAAGCGAAATCAGCCTTATTTAAATGTTTAATTTGGTAGATTAAAATGGCTGTGACTTAAATTATATGGAAAAAGTTAAGTTCAAAAAATGAAGGTAATGCTTCACATTTTAAATTTTAAAAAAGATAAAAATAAAGTTGTTGTGTTTGGACCGATAAAACCTAATTAGGTTGTATTTGAAATTATTCCCTGGCTTTAATTTATTTAAAAATCTGAGCATTTTAAACAAAAGTGAAAAAATAATTAATCATTACTGTTTAAATTGTTATGTAACTGATAATAAAGATAGAAATGGTCTGGAATTTTACTTGCAAAATTGTTATTACTCCATCTAAGATGTTAATTTAGACTGATTTTGACCTACCTATTTTTATTGATAGGTATTTGACATTCCCTGAGAGATATCTCATTTTAACTTATTTATGTTTTTGAAAGTTATTGATGCATTTAGTAATATTTAATATTTTATTTATGGCATTTGATGTTGCTTCCTAATTTGTTAAATCGAATTCCATTTCACACAGTGTGATTTTACCATGCTATTGGTAAAAATAATTTTTTACTAGTCTTCAGTTTTAGTGCAGATTATCCTTACAGAATTTCTTGTTGAAGATAATAGCATTAGCTTAATAAGATAAGTAGCATTAAAATTATTTTCAAGCTACCGTTTTTAATTTTAATAATATAGTTCTTCCCAAACTGCATTCTTAATGGTTTTCAGTATCATTCAATGTATTTATTAATTTTGTAAAATTAATGTTTCATTAGTACCTGATCGCATGATTCAATGATCTAAATAATAGGGTCTCGTTATTCTATGCAGCTTCCAATACACGTAAATGAACCGAAATTGTTTGGAAAATGTTATTGTGGAATATCAGCGACACAAAACTCAATGTATTGATAACAAATATCTTCTGAATGCCGGACTAAATAGAACAGATCTGTGGTTTTTAACTTTGCACTTATCATTAGATAAAAACAGTGAATTATCGAAAGAAATCATTTATACTTTAAATGTACAAGTAAGTCTAGGAATTTTAGAGTTCCATGGATGTAACCTAAAAGCTGTACAGTGTATCCTCAAGACAAATGCGCGTTAAAAGTTGAGAACTAAAGTATGACAACATTCACGGAATCCTTACCGAGTTTTGCCCCTGTATTTACAAAGCACTTAGCTTCTGAACTTGTGTCACTATGACCAATATTTACGTTATCGATGAAAGATGAATAAGAAATTTCAGCAGAAGTCAGATTCTTTTGGGGGTCATTACTTATATAAAAATTGTATTGAAATTTGTTTGCAAAATACAAATTTTTAAAAAAATTTTCAACTAAAAAATGAAATCTCATTCATACATGTAAACTCAATTTTCACCATTTCTTTTTATTTATTTCCACGTAAATGCATCTTAACCCCTTAAGGATCGCATAATTTTCAAGAAAACTGTAAAAAAGTGCCTATTTTTTTTATTCAAGAAAATTGTATAAAAATAAGTGTATGAACAATATATGCATTCATTTTTAATTTTTGGAATTTTTTTAGCTTGAAGTTAAGAAAATTTAATTTTTCAGAAAAACCAACAATCAGGGTTTTTGTGACAACCAACTATCTCCAATTACATTATAAATAGTATGTTACTGCCATCTGGTATGTAAAACAAGAAATAAATTTTTCCCGGGTATAAGAAATGGATTGTTTTTAATTTTTTTGGTGCGTTACTTTTGAAAACTTCAGGCCGGAAATAACACGGGCACGAGAAATAGAATGCGAGACCTCACCCCGTGATTTTGGCGGGAACGAGACGGAAGGGTTAAAAGTTACACGTATTTTATAGGTGGATTATTAACCGCTGATATTTGTTTGTTTTACGTATTATTCATTACTCATATAGTAATCATATCAAATTTCTATGTAGGATTCATTTGAATACATAAATTCATAAAAATGTATTATTTCAACGAAACTTTTGAATAATTAATTGAGAGGCTACAGAAAATACGGAAATTATGGAAGACAAACACTTTTTTGGATGTAGTAGGGGGAAACACGGGGACATTGATACACTTTTTTTTGAGAAGCTGAAAGATGATTTTACCAACGGAAATAAGTAGAACTAATACACTATATTTATGCGTTTGTTAATCTAACATAGAATTTCAGTCGAGGTTTGGTCATAAATGAAATAATAAAATATTTATTACAATTTTTTCCTAAAAATGCATTTGTATCAATCTGCCCCATACAACGGGTACATTGATATACACGGAAATATCGAAAATAATGATGGTTAATAGGTCTGGGATCAAAACAAAAATTTTTTTATCAATAAACTTTGTATTCCAAATCAAGTTTTAAAAGTTTAACAAAGAAACAAACTTTTATTTTAATAAAGTTTCAACATTTTTAATGAGACTGGAAAATTGGAACAATAATGCCTCAGAAAATAATTTATCTCTACAAATAATGGTTGGTTGATTGAGGTTTAATGGCGCAAGAGCCATTTTTGGCTAAACTGCGCCAAACGTATGGTATCTACAAATAATACAGGAAAATGTGTGTCTGTTTGTGTAAATATACTTTGGAGGGAGAGAATGTATACCTCGAAGGCGTTTTTTGAAATTTTAATGAACTAAAAATCAAGAGACATTTTTGCGTTCTTTCTTGATGACTTACGAAAAAAATTAGCACAAACATAATTTTCACACCATCTAAAAACGCGCAAAATTATCTTTTTGATGATATTAATTAAATTTCCGTACAATTTCTCTCTCCAATTTTAATAAATTCGTAAAAAATATTTTAAACTTAATTTACAACGGCTCCTTTTATTTTTGCAATGAAATTCAAACTGTTTTCGTAATTTAAACAAGTGTTTATTTGCGTGTTTCTCTTAGATAATTCATTTATACGTTTTTTTTCATTTCTGAAGACGATTTTGCAAAGTAGTTGCTGTTAAGGCGCATTGATACGCACAGAAGATGCGTATCAGTGTGCCCCGGAATCAACTGTATCAATCTTTTTTACTTGAAACAAGTGGTCACTGAAAATCAACGCTGAAAAACCTCAAAACTTAATATAGTTCAGATAAATAAATGTTTTTTCCTACCTTTGGAGTAGATTTCCTGGCAGGAAAACGTAACTAGTGAAAGAAATCACACAACACCTACTTAGAGTAAAATTTACTTCGACTAGAAGATTAGCAGTTTGATTCATTTGTAAATTAACTTTTGACTTAACTTGGCCAAAAAATATATCGTGTGCTAAGGATTACAGTGGCATATGAACATCTTGAGCCATTCCAAACATCAAAATTTAAGAACTGTATCGATGTTCCCGAGTATCAATCTACCCCAACTCCCCCTACTTACTAGTCTTGCAACCATCTCTCTCTTCAATTGTTTTTCCTGCTGATTCATTAAAAAAACATTCACCTCAAATGCAGAAGGTATGAATAAATTCAATCAAAATAAATTAAAAATTAAACTTTTGTTTGCATGGATAATGATGGTTTCAGCCGAAAATATTCTTTGATGATGATCTGCTGAGGAAGGGACTCGAAGTCTGCTGTTCACAGAATTACTAGTGTAGAAGTCGTTATTCTCTTATAACGGAAAGTTAAAATTACCTGGAATTACCACATTACCAAACGGAAGATACCAGAATGATATTTTTTCTTTAAAGATTTCAATTCCAGCATTTATCTACCCTTCAAAATATTTTAAATCCCGACCTCTCAGAATCCACGCATTCAGATTCGTGGTAGACTCGCCGCAGCAGCGACGATTGAAACGACCCTTTTGACTTTGCTTTCTGATCAACAACAAACTTATAAATCCTTCATTTCGAAGACTTAATTGGAAGAGGGGACTTAATTGGAGCTCGTTTTCGACTTCGTTAGTTTTTCCCCGGAAGGACGGAGAGAAAATCATTAGCCATTCTCTCTCACTCGCTCGGATGAGGATGTTTATCACCTCCCATTGTTACACGATTGCGATTCTGCGTACACAGTGTTCCTCCGCAAGGAGCTACGACGTATTTACAAGCTCTTGAATACCTTAGGAGGAATAAATATCGCGGGAGGTTCAGCTTTTAAATTTATTTGGTTTTTGAGATATTTTACAAATAATGCTTTCGCGACATAGCGGAAAAAACATATTACAGTAAAGCCTCGATTATCTGTGCTGATTGGGACAGCAATCACCTCTGGTTGGTCTTTTTTCTCTAAATCAGTGGGTTTCAACCTCATAGGTTAATATAGGGCAGTAGTTTTCTGCCTTCCGTAACCCGTGATTGCTCTTTTTATTTTTGGGTATCCCCACCTTTTCCTTCGTAGGGGAAAGGGTGGGGTTCCTTTGTACCTTTCTCAGTCCCTTTGAGTATCCCTCCGAGTCATTACTTTCCTCTGTTTTTATTGTTAATAATATTTAAAAGGTTAGCTAAAGAGTCGAACAATTCGAATTCTCATAATATCATTTGTAGAATTCATTTTTGATTCTACATTTTATTCGATTTTTCCTATGATAGCATTCATTCAGAACCAATACAGATATAAACGAAATTGAAATAATTTCGCATTAGCTTATAGTGGAAGCCAATAATTACTCATAATGATAATCACTATTCAAATGGAAGACAATTTCAATGGAATCCTTTCGCTAGTTTCACGGAGCTGAAAAGATTTGGTTTTATGCAGACGATAATAGAATGGGGCTTTTATAAAATTAATTTTATATGAAAACACATATCGCATCTTTAAATGAAAACAGATATCGAATAAACATCGTATTTTTGCCATTTTTACAAAGTTTTTTATTTGAATAGCAAAAAGTAAACTTTCTTTTTCGTCAATATTTTTAGATGTTTTGGAGTCGATTCTGTAAAACAAATGAAAAAAATCTGATGTATACAAGGTTCCCACTTCATTAAGGGCCCTTTAACTTCAAAATGACGGCAGTTTTAGTCACGAAAGTAGTGTCTAGGTATAGTGAAACGCCTATGCGTTTTGCAACGCCACCTGGTGGCAAACTTCGGAGTTAGCGTTCCTGTTTCGAAAACGGTACAAAATAAAGGGGAAATGTCAATTACGCAGTTTTAGTGCGTTAGCTGAAAAAATTTGGTTTTATGCAGATGATAATCGAATGTGCTAGGCTTTTATAAGATTAATTTTATAGGAAGACACATGTCGCATAAACTTCGTATATTTGCCATTTTTCCAAAGTTTCTTATTTGAATAGCAAAAAGTAAACTTTCTTTTTGTCAATATTTTTATATGTTTTGGAGTCAATTCTTTAAAGCAAATAAAAAAATCTGATATATATAAATATTTTTTTAGAAAATCACATCAGTCGTTTATTCTTATACTTGAAAATAATTCAATAATTTCTTGCCTTTTAAAGTTCACATTTTTCTATATCATTTCCTAATCACATAAACGAATCATTAATTTAGATTCCTTTAAATGAAATTTTTTCCATCTATAAGTGATTATTTGGGTAGATATTATGGCATTTTTATTTCCCTTACTACTCCTATGGATTTTCTAAACACAAAACTAGAGATAAATTTTTAAACGAATCATTAAACAAACTCCTATTTTTAATCAAAAATTTTTGAAGACATGTTACTTTTGCGATAAAAAATTTTTTTAAGGAGTAGATCATGTATTCAAAAATTACTCTGAATTCTTAAGAAATAATTTTTTGTTTCAGAGAAAACTTATTTGAAAGCATATATGCTGTAAATAAAAATCACTGGTTTATGATAATTTTTTTTAAATATTTGAAACGTTGAAATCAACAACTTGAAAATAAAATAAATATGCACAGCTTCAAGAAATCTCAACAAATTTATTTAGCCGCCTAAAATGTTTTCCTACATAAAATTACCAAAGAAGGCGATCAATAAACATATACAAACTACCACTAAAACTTCGCAAAGTACCTAAAATCCATATTTGTTCCTGAATATCCGACGCGAGTATTGTCATTAGCTAATCTTTTACTGTTGCCTTAACGATGCTGTGTCGCTCTTTCACTGTTTCTCTGCAATCTTTATGATGGTGCTGACCTT
>BGPR01048340.1:0-11575 GCA_013235015.1 Araneus ventricosus | reverse complement strand
AAGGTCAGCACCATCATAAAGATTGCAGAGAAACAGTGAAAGAGCGACACAGCATCGTTAAGGCAACAGTAAAAGATTAGCTAATGACAATACTCGCGTCGGATATTCAGGAACAAATATGGATTTTAGGTACTTTGCGAAGTTTTAGTGGTAGTTTGTATATGTTTATTGATCGCCTTCTTTGGTAATTTTATGTAGGAAAACATTTTAGGCGGCTAAATAAATTTGTTGAGATTTCTTGAAGCTGTGCATATTTATTTTATTTTCAAGTTGTTGATTTCAACGTTTCAAATATTTAAAAAAAATTATCATAAACCAGTGATTTTTATTTACAGCATATATGCTTTCAAATAAGTTTTCTCTGAAACAAAAAATTATTTCTTAAGAATTCAGAGTAATTTTTGAATACATGATCTACTCCTTAAAAAAATTTTTTATCGCAAAAGTAACATGTCTTCAAAAATTTTTGATTAAAAATAGGAGTTTGTTTAATGATTCGTTTAAAAATTTATCTCTAGTTTTGTGTTTAGAAAATCCATAGGAGTAGTAAGGGAAATAAAAATGCCATAATATCTACCCAAATAATCACTTATAGATGGAAAAAATTTCATTTAAAGGAATCTAAATTAATGATTCGTTTATGTGATTAGGAAATGATATAGAAAAATGTGAACTTTAAAAGGCAAGAAATTATTGAATTATTTTCAAGTATAAGAATAAACGACTGATGTGATTTTCTAAAAAAATATTTATATATATCAGATTTTTTTATTTGCTTTAAAGAATTGACTCCAAAACATATAAAAATATTGACAAAAAGAAAGTTTACTTTTTGCTATTCAAATAAGAAACTTTGGAAAAATGGCAAATATACGAAGTTTATGCGACATGTGTCTTCCTATAAAATTAATCTTATAAAAGCCTAGCACATTCGATTATCATCTGCATAAAACCAAATTTTTTCAGCTAACGCACTAAAACTGCGTAATTGACATTTCCCCTTTATTTTGTACCGTTTTCGAAACAGGAACGCTAACTCCGAAGTTTGCCACCAGGTGGCGTTGCAAAACGCATAGGCGTTTCACTATACCTAGACACTACTTTCGTGACTAAAACTGCCGTCATTTTGAAGTTAAAGGGCCCTTAATGAAGTGGGAACCTTGTATACATCAGATTTTTTTCATTTGTTTTACAGAATCGACTCCAAAACATCTAAAAATATTGACGAAAAAGAAAGTTTACTTTTTGCTATTCAAATAAAAAACTTTGTAAAAATGGCAAAAATACGATGTTTATTCGATATCTGTTTTCATTTAAAGATGCGATATGTGTTTTCATATAAAATTAATTTTATAAAAGCCCCATTCTATTATCGTCTGCATAAAACCAAATCTTTTCAGCTCCGTGAAACTAGCGAAAGGATTCCATTGAAATTGTCTTCCATTTGAATAGTGATTATCATTATGAGTAATTATTGGCTTCCACTATAAGCTAATGCGAAATTATTTCAATTTCGTTTATATCTGTATTGGTTCTGAATGAATGCTATCATAGGAAAAATCGAATAAAATGTAGAATCAAAAATGAATTCTACAAATGATATTATGAGAATTCGAATTGTTCGACTCTTTAGCTAACCTTTTAAATATTATTAACAATAAAAACAGAGGAAAGTAATGACTCGGAGGGATACTCAAAGGGACTGAGAAAGGTACAAAGGAACCCCACCCTTTCCCCTACGAAGGAAAAGGTGGGGATACCCAAAAATAAAAAGAGCAATCACGGGTTACGGAAGGCAGAAAACTACTGCCCTATATTAACCTATGAGGTTGAAACCCACTGATTTAGAGAAAAAAGACCAACCAGAGGTGATTGCTGTCCCAATCAGCACAGATAATCGAGGCTTTACTGTAATATGTTTTTTCCGCTATGTCGCGAAAGCATTATTTGTAAAATATCTCAAAAACCAAATAAATTTAAAAGCTGAACCTCCCGCGATATTTATTCCTCCTAAGGTATTCAAGAGCTTGTAAATACGTCGTAGCTCCTTGCGGAGGAACACTGTGTACGCAGAATCGCAATCGTGTAACAATGGGAGGTGATAAACATCCTCATCCGAGCGAGTGAGAGAGAATGGCTAATGATTTTCTCTCCGTCCTTCCGGGGAAAAACTAACGAAGTCGAAAACGAGCTCCAATTAAGTCCCCTCTTCCAATTAAGTCTTCGAAATGAAGGATTTATAAGTTTGTTGTTGATCAGAAAGCAAAGTCAAAAGGGTCGTTTCAATCGTCGCTGCTGCGGCGAGTCTACCACGAATCTGAATGCGTGGATTCTGAGAGGTCGGGATTTAAAATATTTTGAAGGGTAGATAAATGCTGGAATTGAAATCTTTAAAGAAAAAATATCATTCTGGTATCTTCCGTTTGGTAATGTGGTAATTCCAGGTAATTTTAACTTTCCGTTATAAGAGAATAACGACTTCTACACTAGTAATTCTGTGAACAGCAGACTTCGAGTCCCTTCCTCAGCAGATCATCATCAAAGAATATTTTCGGCTGAAACCATCATTATCCATGCAAACAAAAGTTTAATTTTTAATTTATTTTGATTGAATTTATTCATACCTTCTGCATTTGAGGTGAATGTTTTTTTAATGAATCAGCAGGAAAAACAATTGAAGAGAGAGATGGTTGCAAGACTAGTAAGTAGGGGGAGTTGGGGTAGATTGATACTCGGGAACATCGATACAGTTCTTAAATTTTGATGTTTGGAATGGCTCAAGATGTTCATATGCCACTGTAATCCTTAGCACACGATATATTTTTTGGCCAAGTTAAGTCAAAAGTTAATTTACAAATGAATCAAACTGCTAATCTTCTAGTCGAAGTAAATTTTACTCTAAGTAGGTGTTGTGTGATTTCTTTCACTAGTTACGTTTTCCTGCCAGGAAATCTACTCCAAAGGTAGGAAAAAACATTTATTTATCTGAACTATATTAAGTTTTGAGGTTTTTCAGCGTTGATTTTCAGTGACCACTTGTTTCAAGTAAAAAAGATTGATACAGTTGATTCCGGGGCACACTGATACGCATCTTCTGTGCGTATCAATGCGCCTTAACAGCAACTACTTTGCAAAATCGTCTTCAGAAATGAAAAAAAACGTATAAATGAATTATCTAAGAGAAACACGCAAATAAACACTTGTTTAAATTACGAAAACAGTTTGAATTTCATTGCAAAAATAAAAGGAGCCGTTGTAAATTAAGTTTAAAATATTTTTTACGAATTTATTAAAATTGGAGAGAGAAATTGTACGGAAATTTAATTAATATCATCAAAAAGATAATTTTGCGCGTTTTTAGATGGTGTGAAAATTATGTTTGTGCTAATTTTTTTCGTAAGTCATCAAGAAAGAACGCAAAAATGTCTCTTGATTTTTAGTTCATTAAAATTTCAAAAAACGCCTTCGAGGTATACATTCTCTCCCTCCAAAGTATATTTACACAAACAGACACACATTTTCCTGTATTATTTGTAGATACCATACGTTTGGCGCAGTTTAGCCAAAAATGGCTCTTGCGCCATTAAACCTCAATCAACCAACCATTATTTGTAGAGATAAATTATTTTCTGAGGCATTATTGTTCCAATTTTCCAGTCTCATTAAAAATGTTGAAACTTTATTAAAATAAAAGTTTGTTTCTTTGTTAAACTTTTAAAACTTGATTTGGAATACAAAGTTTATTGATAAAAAAATTTTTGTTTTGATCCCAGACCTATTAACCATCATTATTTTCGATATTTCCGTGTATATCAATGTACCCGTTGTATGGGGCAGATTGATACAAATGCATTTTTAGGAAAAAATTGTAATAAATATTTTATTATTTCATTTATGACCAAACCTCGACTGAAATTCTATGTTAGATTAACAAACGCATAAATATAGTGTATTAGTTCTACTTATTTCCGTTGGTAAAATCATCTTTCAGCTTCTCAAAAAAAAGTGTATCAATGTCCCCGTGTTTCCCCCTACTACATCCAAAAAAGTGTTTGTCTTCCATAATTTCCGTATTTTCTGTAGCCTCTCAATTAATTATTCAAAAGTTTCGTTGAAATAATACATTTTTATGAATTTATGTATTCAAATGAATCCTACATAGAAATTTGATATGATTACTATATGAGTAATGAATAATACGTAAAACAAACAAATATCAGCGGTTAATAATCCACCTATAAAATACGTGTAACTTTTAACCCTTCCGTCTCGTTCCCGCCAAAATCACGGGGTGAGGTCTCGCATTCTATTTCTCGTGCCCGTGTTATTTCCGGCCTGAAGTTTTCAAAAGTAACGCACCAAAAAAATTAAAAACAATCCATTTCTTATACCCGGGAAAAATTTATTTCTTGTTTTACATACCAGATGGCAGTAACATACTATTTATAATGTAATTGGAGATAGTTGGTTGTCACAAAAACCCTGATTGTTGGTTTTTCTGAAAAATTAAATTTTCTTAACTTCAAGCTAAAAAAATTCCAAAAATTAAAAATGAATGCATATATTGTTCATACACTTATTTTTATACAATTTTCTTGAATAAAAAAAATAGGCACTTTTTTACAGTTTTCTTGAAAATTATGCGATCCTTAAGGGGTTAAGATGCATTTACGTGGAAATAAATAAAAAGAAATGGTGAAAATTGAGTTTACATGTATGAATGAGATTTCATTTTTTAGTTGAAAATTTTTTTAAAAATTTGTATTTTGCAAACAAATTTCAATACAATTTTTATATAAGTAATGACCCCCAAAAGAATCTGACTTCTGCTGAAATTTCTTATTCATCTTTCATCGATAACGTAAATATTGGTCATAGTGACACAAGTTCAGAAGCTAAGTGCTTTGTAAATACAGGGGCAAAACTCGGTAAGGATTCCGTGAATGTTGTCATACTTTAGTTCTCAACTTTTAACGCGCATTTGTCTTGAGGATACACTGTACAGCTTTTAGGTTACATCCATGGAACTCTAAAATTCCTAGACTTACTTGTACATTTAAAGTATAAATGATTTCTTTCGATAATTCACTGTTTTTATCTAATGATAAGTGCAAAGTTAAAAACCACAGATCTGTTCTATTTAGTCCGGCATTCAGAAGATATTTGTTATCAATACATTGAGTTTTGTGTCGCTGATATTCCACAATAACATTTTCCAAACAATTTCGGTTCATTTACGTGTATTGGAAGCTGCATAGAATAACGAGACCCTATTATTTAGATCATTGAATCATGCGATCAGGTACTAATGAAACATTAATTTTACAAAATTAATAAATACATTGAATGATACTGAAAACCATTAAGAATGCAGTTTGGGAAGAACTATATTATTAAAATTAAAAACGGTAGCTTGAAAATAATTTTAATGCTACTTATCTTATTAAGCTAATGCTATTATCTTCAACAAGAAATTCTGTAAGGATAATCTGCACTAAAACTGAAGACTAGTAAAAAATTATTTTTACCAATAGCATGGTAAAATCACACTGTGTGAAATGGAATTCGATTTAACAAATTAGGAAGCAACATCAAATGCCATAAATAAAATATTAAATATTACTAAATGCATCAATAACTTTCAAAAACATAAATAAGTTAAAATGAGATATCTCTCAGGGAATGTCAAATACCTATCAATAAAAATAGGTAGGTCAAAATCAGTCTAAATTAACATCTTAGATGGAGTAATAACAATTTTGCAAGTAAAATTCCAGACCATTTCTATCTTTATTATCAGTTACATAACAATTTAAACAGTAATGATTAATTATTTTTTCACTTTTGTTTAAAATGCTCAGATTTTTAAATAAATTAAAGCCAGGGAATAATTTCAAATACAACCTAATTAGGTTTTATCGGTCCAAACACAACAACTTTATTTTTATCTTTTTTAAAATTTAAAATGTGAAGCATTACCTTCATTTTTTGAACTTAACTTTTTCCATATAATTTAAGTCACAGCCATTTTAATCTACCAAATTAAACATTTAAATAAGGCTGATTTCGCTTACAAACTGTGGCTGCTATGTTGCATTGAAATGTTTCTCTTGGTACAAATTACTCCTCTAATTAGAATTCGATTAGGGAGTTTGAGTAAGCGAATTTCAAAGAAGGAACCATACGACTTCCTTTCTTTTCACTATTGTAAAGTATTTATAAATTTTTGTGTTGCTTATTGAACAATTTTATCAGCATCCATGCCATAAATCTTATTTCAGCATTACAAATCTTAGTTTGTTTAAGAATTAACAATAGTAAAATAACAGTTAAATGACAATTTCATAATTATAAACAAGCTCTAATGTGCAATGAATTAGCAATACTTTCGGGGAAAATCATCATAAGGCTTAGTATTCAAACTGATATCACATATTGCTTGAAAGCAAATTCACAGTTATTGTTTTAGTTTATTTTACAATAAAAAGACTTGATTTGAAGACTTATTCTTCGAAAGATAATCAATCATTTTATTTTATTCTTTCAAATAAAAGAACTAAAAAAGGGTGTTGTTAAAACATCATTGTCTAATTCAAAACAATTCTTACAATAATTCGAAGCTTAATGCATTGAAATGGAAATAAAGAAGAAAAGGTGAAAATTTAGAGCTTTAATTAAACTAGTTTCATTATTAAACAATGCAATTTTTTTCATATCGCTTTTGATTATTCACGTTTTTAATAGAGCTTGTCTTTAAAAAATAAACATTTTTTTTATGTTAGACGAAATATTTTGCCAAAACAAAATCGAAGCTCATTATTAGGTAACTTAATTGAAAGTTACGATAATTAAATTTAGAACTGTGTTAATAATTCGAATTCTTTGTAGTAGAAAATGACTTAGAAAGCAGCGGTGAACCAATGTTAGAATCTCCGTTTCGGGACCAATGGATTGCGGGTTTGAAACCCGATTCCACTAAAAATCCAAACCATTCGTGTGCATGGGTTTATTCCACATTAAACCAGTCTCGGTCAAGTACCCTGCTAATGGTGTGGTGTGAAAAGTTCCAGATAGGGATGCTGCCACCCACGTGCAGAGTGCCCAGAATACGACGGCGACATCTGTTGAAAAATGGTGAGATCCTTCCCAAAGTAAACCTCACGTTGCTTCAACACGAGATGTTAATTTAATTTACCAAGAAAAGTTTTAGAAATAGCAAATATCTCTTTTTTTTCAACAAAAATGAATTAGCAAAAAATTAGACTTTTTGTACTTGCCAACAACAGCGCCTCATAACTAGATTAATTTTATAACATTAAAAACAAACATCAAATATGTTAAAATGAAACTTCTATCATATGAAGTAGCTTTCAAGACAAACTCTGCTTTATATTTAAACACTGAAGTTTTGATACTGAAGAAGTACAATTGATTTTTTTTTATTTCGTAATACTGTAATATTAGTAGATTATTTTAAATAAATCACTGCATAGAGTTTGCAATAAAAGATAAAAAACTTTCTTTTTATATTTAACACGGATAAAATGATTAATGTGTTTTAATAAAAAATGATGTTTTGTTTCTTGATTTTGAAAGATTGAAAAATAATTATAATAGTTAAAAAAGCGGAAGATTGGCGAGTGAATATAAGCTTTCATATATAAAATTTTAATTAAAAAAGGAAAACTAGATATTTTCAATGAATCAAATATTAAGAATAGCTTAAGCAGAAATTAGAGCTTGTCTTTATGAAATTTTAAATATTTCATTTATTAACTATGAGTTTTGAGATTAGAAATTTGGAAGTGCAATTTCACAAAATTTAATTACATTTTGAGATTAAATAATAATATAGAAAGAAGAAGAAGACTATGAGAAAATATTGTAATTCGAATAAAATATTTAAAAAATAATTAATTTCCGCAAAAGGTGTGCCACGTTGTAAAATTTTGTTTTATTTGATTAGATTTCATTTCAGAAAACTTAATAATTAAACAATTTGGAATTTTTAAATAGTGAACTTTTCATACTAGTCTAATTAACTGTCTTGATGTTTTTATTTCTAAGAAATAGGGAACCAGGTTTATACTTAGCTACCGTTTCAATTTACAAAAGCCACTCAGATTTCATTTTGAAATAAAGGAATTTATCTAAAACAGTGCTGTATATTCTGTTATTTATATTCCAAAACTCTGCTTTCAAAATGTTTTCTATATTTTATATACCAAGAGATTTTTTTCTTGAAGAAAAGTCTTACATTGTTTTTTGAGAACAGTTTTGAAAAAAAAATTTAATATTAAAAATAAAACGTCCAACCAATTTCTTTATTGATTTTTTAGGCAAAATTATATCGGATAGATTTTTCTATGATCTTTCGAGTTATTCACGCATTTTTAACGACTAAACGTGAATATATTTGTGAACAAGTATGGGTTTCTGGAGCAATATTTAAAAAAAAATCCTAATAATAAGTCATATAAAAATAATTGTTGCTTTTCCGAAGAAACTAACAAATTTGATAAATTTATTGAAATTCAATTCCTTTGTTTACATGTCTCATTTGTTGTGTTAACAAGTTGCTAGGATCGTAAATTTGTATTATTTTTCATTTGGATATCAGACCCACTTTCTTGATGCCAAAATAGTCGTTTTTGGGAAGAGTTAAGTTAAATTCATTGACGTAATTTTAAACTAATGCAGCTTATGTTTACCATTTTTATACACTAATGCTATAAATTTCTATTTTTAGTCTTTTTTTATATTAAAACGTTTCAAACGAATATATGTCTTATCTTACAACTTGATAAAAAATATTTTAATACTTATATGATGTTTCCTGTGGTTGTTTGAATGTAATATTGCCATTTGTGTCTCGAATTTCACGAAGGTACTTTATCTATGAAATTTTTATGTGTTTGGACTTCTTAGTTTTAGTTTTCTTACTAAGAAATTTTTATACGAAAATTCTAACGCGACAATAGAGAATTTATGAAAAAAATAATCATGATTATCAACCATATTACTTTTGCTTATCTCCATTATAAAGCCAAAAATTTCATTATCCTAAGTCGAATTAAAGCGTAGAATATCTTTGAAGTAGTGATATTCACAGAGTCGGAATAAATATAATTAAGATAATTGCTCGAGATAATTCGACTAAAACACACGGAAATCTTTTAAGCGAACGAAGTGAGTGCTTTAGATTAAGAATGAATTTTATCGAGATTAATTGTCTCAGATAATTTGAATAATGTTGTACAATTAATTGTTAGTGCTTTTGACGCTTTATCTTTATAATCTGAAAAAATTTCTTGTCTTTCCCACTTATACGAAATTTTTACGAACCTTATACGATAAAAACTGAGTGCACATTAACATTACTTCTTTAAGGAAGAGAATTTCAATCAAAACTGGACATTTACATATTACATCTGTTAATTTGTTGATTAATTTTCTTTCGAATCCTTTGAACCTAGCTCAGTTATTCTTGCATATATCATCTTTTTTTATATGTTTAAGCATCAAAATATCAGACCATCAAACATGATTAAGCATCAAAATATCAGACCATCAAACATGTTTAAGCATCAACATATCAGACCATCAAACATGTTTAAGGTATCCGACTGTGTTCGGAGACATTTTTTTGAAAAATAACTTATATATATTTTTAATGTTATTTCTCAACTGCATATGTTTTAAAACTATGAAAATATTGTAAAATTAAGCTTTCAAAATAATATTTTTTTTAAAAAAACCGAGAAATTTGAAGAAAAATGACTAAAATATTTGCCTTAAGCCATAGACAAAATCATATTCTAAATATTCATAAATCCTTCTAGGAGTACATTTTTATGACAGTTATCTGTGTTATGCTCTAAAATCTTTCTTGTACTTCAAAATAGTTTTGAGATATAGCTGACCATAGTTACTAAACTGGTAATTTTTCATAAAAAATGATTTTCGTTTATGTTTAAACACTTAAAAATATTACTTGATTTTAAAATTGGCCTTAGTTTTTAGAGGAAAACATCAAGCATATTACAGAAAACAATCTCAGAAAATTTCATATCAATACTCGAATAACGTTTTTAGGAATCATTGTTACGGTCGACAGTTTTCCTCAAAAATATCATTTCTCAGAAAACGCATTTAAAGTTTTCATGCAACTTAAAATAATGCTAAGTAATAAAACAGCTGTAACTCCATTTGTAATTCACATAGAGTAAAAAGTGAGACAGTTTTAGAAAGCTTATTAAACAGGCTACAAAATTAAGTCATAAAATTTTGATAATTTCATCAAAAACGACGATTTTAAACCAGTCGGATTAAGCATCAAAATATCAGACCATCAAACATGTTTAAGCATCAAAACATCAAACCATCAAACATGTTTAAACATCAAACCCTTTTACGTCCTATTATAAAGTCTTACATCGTATAAATCATACACTATCCTAATTATATGTCCTACATTAATGCTTACTTCGCAATCTGTTATTTACTTTGATAAATATTGTAGTAAATAAACGAAGTCTAACGGTAAAGTTCTTTAAAACATTTACTTCTAAAATGCCTGACCTTTGAATAAAAAAACATTGAAACTACGTTTACAACATTTTTATTTAAAAGCAAGGTCATTGGCTCAAAAATACTCCTGATATTTAAATTGTAAATTGAATCCGGAATGATTTCCTATGATGAATTCTTATTAATTCACATCTGTTCCTTTCGATTTTTTTCCCTTAACTTCATTATAATTTTAAATCTTCAGAAACTCACGATCTAAGGACATGACAAAGAACATTAAATAAGAATTCAGATTTTTAATTGGTGTTCTGTGTACTAGTTCAATAAATAATGCTTTTATAATTAATTTTCGAGGCACTTCAAATTCCAGTATTCACATGCAAATTGGTTTGTATGCAAAGAAATTCTCTTTTGCATGATTTTTTTTCGAAAATGTAAAAGAATATCAACTAGGAATGTCTTATGAGTCGAGATACATTGTAAAAGTTAATGAAAATTAAGAAGACCATACGGATTCATGCTGAAGCTATTGTAAGTTTTCTGTAGAAACTGTAAGATTTTAGTTTTGTTCAACGAATAGGAGAATTTTCAGAAATAAATTTAAAGTGATGTTTTTCGATGAAAAAAGGATTTAAAGAGGCACATTGACAGCATTTTCGTGAAAAAGAGTACTTGTGTATGGATAGATGCCAGATGGACCAAAAGATATCTGAAGCATATATACTTTTTAGTGCCAACATACAACAATCTTTCCAAAATTTTGAAAATAGTGCCTTTTAATGACTATAAAATAACCGAATACAGCTAAATTCTTAGTTTTGGCGATTTAGGGCCAGGAATAAGCGAGAAGTGAACGGTTTGAAAACATTTTTTCAAACATTTTTTCATGCATTATTCAAAAATTCAAATGAATTTTTAACAAGACAATATTTTTAGGCTGGCAAACTAGTTGTGGATTGCGTGATGCAAACATTTGTCAAAACGCTGTACAGGGCGGGCCGTTCGACACTGAGCTGCTATATTTGGAACATGTTTACTTCATTAG
>BGPR01048339.1:0-11575 GCA_013235015.1 Araneus ventricosus | reverse complement strand
TATCCTTTTCCCCTGCCGGATCCGGTGGATTTGCTAGTGCTCTTGCTGCTGCTTGAACTCTTGCTGCTGGATCGTCCGTGGCTGCCTCCATACTCTGAGCTACCATCGTAGGACATCCTGCTGGCCTGGGACTCTAGCTCCAGGTCTCGGACTGGGATTTTGTACACGACAAAATTGTCATCTTCGCTAACCTTTTCAGCCATCTTGGCATAAGCCATCGTGACCGACAGCAGGGCCACTGCGCACTGTTGAAAAAAAATGAGATTTTTTCAAAACCCAAGAAAATTATGTTATGAAATTTTCTTTTATTCTGATGTTCAAGAGAAAGATTTCTGTCTACATTCATGGTGCTTTTTTTACTATTTTTCATAGTTATTGATCAAAGCTATTTTCGGTATGTTTGTCACTACATGTAGTGAATAAAGGTTCTTCATTGAATTTTTGAGATTTAAATCTTTTTATCATAATATGATAAGAACAGGACTTTTGACGGCATTATTAATTTTTGCATCAAGCAAAAACATTTCGTACATTGTTCATACCAATTTGGCATGTTTGTTGTAAAAATAAAGAATAAATTAAGTTAATAAAATTATTTTTACATTGAGATAAGCTGTGTATGTTAGACTTAAAACTTGCTATGTTACTTACAGCCATTTCCACTGAACAACGAACACGTTGTTGTGATGAAGGCACAGAATAAAAAGCATGTGTACAGGATGTTAATTGTGTGCATCGAAAGAAAAGTATATATAGAATAGATAAACATTAATAAATCCAATTTAAATTCATTATTCATAAATAGATTTTTAATGACATGCACATGAGAGTTGATTGATTACAATTATTTCTATTTCAGTTAACCGGATATATTTAATGTAAAAACTTAACATATGGATTATTAGACTGTTACTCATTTTAGAAATCAATATTCGAGGATTTCAAAGTCATAAAAGCCGTTCTAGCAAGTGGAACTAATTGCCTTGTATTTGGAAGTAAAATCACAAAAGGAAAGAAACATGTTTATTTCAAAAATTAATTCCGAATTATTGATGGTACTAATAGTCTTCAAATCCATCTTATCATATCTGAAAGCTGTCTTTTGCTGTTTCGTTCAGAATTCAGTGCATTTTTTTTAGTGTAATCGGCGTTTTTTTTTTTTTTTTGATCTTGAAATGTTAGTTTTTATTTCGAAAACTATATTTATTAATAGCTTGTAATAATTTTAAAGCATTAAACAGTATACCATCACTCCAATGATTTCGCATAAATTAGACTTTTGGATTTTAAAAGAAAGTTTTTTTTTAAAAAATTGCCTTGCATCCGAAAATAATCTTAATAGCCAAAAATAATGCGACTAATGTAGCGTATCTGAGCAAAAGCAGGGTTATGTTATAAACTTTTAAAATTATATTTTTAGATCAAAGTTTAGATTTAAAAATTAAGTCCGTTTTCACTATGTTTTACACTGAACTTTTTAAATCTTAAAAATTCTCCTGTTGAAAAATTTATGTACATTTCTTTACTTTTATGAGCTGGTTGTTAACACATATCATTTCTTTTTAAAACAGGCGTTGAAATTTTATAGTCTATTTATATAAAAAATTATTGCAAAGAAACATATTAAAATATTAAAGCCTCATTTTTGAAATTTTAAATTTAGATTTACGGAAAGCCTAACAATTAATTTCGATATTTTGTAACAAATCTTTGCAGATTTTTAAACATTACATTGCTTTAATTCTATGGGATCAGGTTGATGTCGAAAAGAAATTTTGATTCGTTTTTCTTTATTATCTATTCTGTTTAATATAAAGCAATAATTAATACTCTTTTTCTGTATTTAATATGACTAGAATAATTTTTACAATTATTACAGATATAAAAATTGCAGTTTTTTACACAGTATTACAATTTAAAAAAGCTTTAATTTTTGAATGAGAGCATCTAATTTATTTCGCTTTTATATATTTGGAATCATTTTACAGACAGTACATCTGAGCTTAAAGAATTTTTTAAAAATTTTAATGTTTCACTTTTTTTAAATAATTTTATCTAGACAATAAAATTTTGTATTTACCTTTACGAAAAAATAACATAACAGAAATATAATAATTATTATGTGGATTCGTGTAAATCTAATTTTTGTGTTAATATATTGCGTGAAAATATTAAATTAGAATTGCCATATTTTAACTGTTGTATTTAAAGCATGTAGGTAATTGTATTAGGCATTTTGGAAGTCTAAATTCCAATGCAAAAAAATGGTTAAAATTTGAAAACGATGCGAATTTTCTAAGGTTAAATTAATATCAAGTGAAAATACAACGCAGCATGAATGTGTAAGAAAATAATCAATTTAGCATAAACCAGCTTTTATTCTAAACAGTTACTTTCAATATTATTTATTAATACTAACAATAACTATAATTGATTTCATGTAATTAAACTTTTCAAACAACTACTTAAAAATTTGTACTTTTCTTTCACAAATCTGTTTACCAAAACTTACCAAAACAAAAGCAATCTTCATTATAAGGTAAGGTTCCAAATATCCAGTTCGCTCAACGATATAGAAAAAATCCTCTTGGAGAGATCTTGTTCGAATGGAAGCGGATGATTGGAATGATTTTCTCCAAGTAATCATCAGTATTTATAGGGCTCGAACTCGTCAAACCACCTGACTTAAGAGACAAACTTTTCCTCTTGGAGAAAGAGAGAAGGCAGAAACATTCTTTTTTTATCTTTTACATTTCAGATTTGTATGCGGAAATTCGCAAATTATCGTATTAGGTTGCTCGGAAGATCTCTGCCGATTTTGGCGGTAAACTGAAAAGTTTTTCTTTTATACTAAGAAAGAAGTTTGTTCATTAAGTACCGTTTTATTTCAAAATGATTTGCCATCTTTTGGGAAGTTTATTATCCCACTCTCATAGAAAGTCTTTGGTTTATCGATAAAAAACTACTCAAGGTGCTGTATGCAGTCCTCTAGAGCAGCGGTTCCCAACCTATGGGCCGTGGATAAGCTAGTCACGAGTGGAAGTCAGGGGTAAAAAAGTGAAAGTACCTTCAAATGAAGAAGTCTCGTTGATTGAACTATCATGCGACCAAACTCTAAAATCGTTTTTGAGAACAATATTCATTGGTTCCATTCTGGATAAATGTTCGGCAACAATATCTAGTAATTGCCAAACTTGCACTGAGACATTTAATGGGGTTCTCTACCACTTATCTGTGTGAACGTGATTTCTCAACTTTAGTTTTTTTTAAAACATAATTGCAGAAACAAACTGAACGTAGAAAGTGACTTGAGTTTTATTCAAGATATTGACTCTCTCGCGGGAGATAATTAATGTCGAAAATCCCATTGAGTTTTTCCATTTTGAATCTTAACAGCTTGTTTTTGAGTTTTCTTATATTGTGACAACTAATAACAATAAAGTTTTTTGCTTTATAAACAATATACTTTTAATCCTTTTACAGTAAGCATTACCAATTACTGACATATATGTGCATAATATATATATTGTGTGTGTGTGTATTTGTATTTTTTTTTACTTGTATATTTAGTTAGTGGGCCTCAAAATATTTTTTACACAACAGGTGGCCCGCACAACTAAAAAGGTTGGGAACCTCTGCTCTAGAGAATTGGAATTTTTTTCCCTTTAGAGAATTTGAAAAAAGCGAAGCATATGGTAGTCTGAAATGCTAAAACTATATGGAGGAAAGGAAAGTCAGAATTATATGGAGAATGGCGTAAGACATCCTAACCAAGCTCCAACAACTTCTGCCGAGTGGCCGAAGGCACATATTATCCTGGAGAAACACCTCCCCTTTACTATTGGCCAATTCTGTGAGCTTCTTGTCAATGGCTATCTTCAAACTATCCATCTGGCTACTATATTTATTGTTGGTTTGGCAGCGGTAGCTCGTAATTGACAATGCCCTTTCAATACCACCAACAGCAGAGCGTAACTTTAATGAATAGACATTGGCCTTTGGGGTGGTTGATGGAGGATCACTGGAACAACTTCATGCCCGTTTTCGCTCAACATTATTTTAGATGACCATTTCTCATCAACCGTTATCATAAGTGTAAAAAATTAGTCATTTTCTTTGTACTTGAGCAATGAATCTCACTTGGAAATACAGTGCATTTAACGTTTTCTCTTAATTTTGGGGCGATTACCGAAGCCAAGTCGCATTAAATCCTCATAAATGATCGAATTCGACACTTCGAGTTTCCCTGCTATTTCACGAGTAGTATTAAGCTTCTATTTCTGATTAGCCCCTGATTTCTTCGTGCCTTCCAGAACGATGCCGGTCTTAAACATGAAATCTCCTCGTCTGAATTTCGCAATCCATTCGTGTACTGTTCATTCACCTATAGTACCTGTATACATGAGTATCTCTGTAAGCAGCATATATGGTTTTCGCGCCTTGAAAGCATTCTTGCCTTCGCGCTAGTAGAAAAAAAAGCATTAAATGCCAAAAATATACTTCGTCGTTTTCCATGTTTATACTGATACCGAACAAACACAATTAAACCAATGTTAATGGCGAATAGACAAAAATATTGGCGAGAGAACCACCTTTAAGAAAATCTATAATTTCAAAGGTTGATAATTGTGATTCAGCCTTCCCACACTGAGCTGCGAATGCTATCGGAAAACGGCAGAAACTTTATACACAATCCAATATTTGCTACGTTTCTCATCCAGAAATGACAGCAGGATCTAAGTTGTAGATATATGTTGCTTATATTTGACTATTTTTAATTGGATGATCCATTTTTTCATCGTTTAGTTTCCAAACTTATCTATTAATCCATTAGGACTTTGATTAAGTAAAGTACCTAATTGATGATTTTAAATACATCTATGAATAGAACCGATGCAGTGGTTATTAGTTTAGGTTCTTTCTCTGTATTACACAACTTTTTTTGATTTAGCAATTACCAAAAAGTTTGGGTGCCTTAGGTTGACAGAAGGTTCAACTCCTCTAATAAATAAAAAAATAAGGATAAGGATTCCAACTCAAAGAAAATTCTTTTAGTCTTAGGTATTCAGTAACCAGGTTTCCAAATGTTTTAATGTTGATCCCCTCTTTATTTGAAATATTTTTTGTATCATTTATGCATCAGAGCGTCCGAACAAGACTGACCTCCGCTTTAAATCCCTAAATAATGATCCCAAATAAGAATTTTAAATTTGTATGCTACTTTAAAAAAAGGTGCAGAATTTAATGATATCATTTAAAAGCTTCGAAGAATCTTTTTTTTTTTGGAAATAGAATATTTAAATTTTATTCAGACCTCGAATACTGAAACCTCCAACGACTTAAATGCTCTTCATACAAAATTTCAGCGTTGTATTCATAAAAGGCTTCAGAGATGTGGAAAACAAATTTAATAGTTTTTACTTTGCTCAATGAAATCAATGACCCGGCGACTGGAAGCAGGAAGTAGTACGAGTTCGGCTGTGAGGACCAGATGTTTTGTAAGTTCCGATTTTTGGCTCTTACAAATGTCTTTTTGGCTCTTCGAATATGCATTAAATGCTTTATATTAAATTTATATTACTTTTTTCTGTGTGTGCTGGATTCCTTCGGCTTCTTTGTTTCAATTTTGTTGCGTCATTTTCTTTTGTTTAAATTAGCGTGAAATCTCTTTTTTTATATTTGTTATCTGTTTCTTCTACCATTTACTATGTGTGTATTTTATTTTATTTTTTAATTTTTTTGTGGGTATCACATTTTTATTCATTTATCTTTTGTTCTTTTAATTGGAAACGTTTAGTTTTGTTAAAATTTAAATTTCCCTCCGATATTTGATGTAAAATTTGTCTCTATTTTCATCCTGTCTCTGTCTGCTGGAATGTTCTTCTCCCTTAGAATCAACACGCACTCTAAAACCTCAAGGCTGAGTCGGCTCTCCTGGGCATTGAAGGAATAAATATTAAATGCTCTGGCTAGTCGCGTTTATTAGGTAGATTCTTTTTTAAAAGATTGCCCTTGTTAACTTGAGTAATTTTGATTGCATTTGAACCAATCAAAGGGATTTATTGTAGGGACGGTGAAAGATTTGGCCGAATTCGTAGATGGGCCATCCAGCTCAAAGGAGATGGAAACAATGATGGTGTGAAATTTTTATTTTCCCATAATTCCCTTACTATTACAATAGAAATATTATTCTCTATATGGGAATTCTTACCACATCATATCGAACAATTTTTGTCTAAAAAGGTCTTTCGACAGCTGAGAGCGCTTAGAAGTTAGAGGAGGAAAAGGTGAAGGTTGTTGATTGCTTTTCAATCTAGGAATGTGACACTTCGTTTGAAAGTTATTATCAACTGCATTCTCTTCCACCCCCATATATTCCATTCCATTCCTTATGAAGTTAGGGGTGGAAATGGCGAGGGAGAAGTTATTTTTTTTCCTTATATCCCTTGCTACTGAAGATAAAATGATGATTATTACCTACTCGTAATTAATCATACTCTTTTGCCAAAAATTAGACTCTTAAATTCTACACACCTGGTCAGTCCCGTAAGTCCGTCAACTGTATTATCGGTTGCCATGCCTTCCTACGGACACAAATGGAATCAAATAATTTTTGCCTTAATATTTTCTTCATTAGCAACTACATCACACATCTATTAGTATCGCTGTGTATGGTTCTGGCAGTGACATATGCAGAGTATATATCTATCCCCTTTTATTTAGTTGTCATCGAAAACGACTTGATCCTTTCACCTCATCTAACTTTTGTTCTCTTCATAGTTATAGGAACTTCTACCCAAGAAATAATTGCTCATACTGTTTTGAAATAGAGGAGGAGTTGCAGCCCATTTTCTATTTTTAAAATAACTTAACATCAACATATTTCTCCACTAAAGAACTCTGCGATGAATTTTTTGCTATGAAGTTCTGTATCAACGATTTGTGCTCATCAATGTTTGCCCTGCACATCCATGACTGAGATAAAAACCGAAAGCGTTTGTTTAAACGTTGAAGTTTTAACGGGTCAACTCTTCACTATGTATTATTTATTTTATCTTTTAAATATTTATTAGCACTGTTACAAGCGAGAGATATTTATTTCTCAACATAGAATGCGAGGTTATTCAAAGCAATTACACCGATTACAAATGGTTATAACTTCCGTGTAAACAACGATAGGAAGAAAAAAAATGTAACGCAAAGTAGAAGAAAAGTTTACGTTTTGCTTGCGTTCGTAATTATTGCCCTGTGTGTCTTCCTTCGGTCACACGAGCAGAATCCCTGCGGTAGTCCATTTCACTGCCATGCGAAGCATTCTCTTTGCGCACCCTCAGCTTTTTCACTATTACACGCAAAGAAAGCGTCTACGACGTATCCAATGAAATGAAGACACGAGATTAGATTAGTTATATTAACGTCCCGTTTTAAAGCAACGCGCGGGCTATTTTGGAACGGACCTCGTTATTTTGAACCGAGATCAGATGTCGAAGACGACACCTGACCTGGCGCCCAATCTCCAAGCTTCCGCACCGCACCAACGGAAGGACGTTTGCCCTCCCCCCTCCTACGTATAATTTAGCGTGCAACAGGCTCAATATAGGATGGATCTTCAGTGGGTTTCGAGCCTGGGGCCCTCCTGCCCCAAGGCCGAGGCCTTACCACGGCCCAAGAAGATGCAAGAAGTAATTTGAGAAGATTTAGGTAGACATGCGGAGCTGGCATGCGGTTATCGAATGCCCATCAGTGGCTGCGAGCATGTGTCTGGTCTGAACTGGACTACCGCACGGATTTAGTCCATGTGACCAAAAGAAGTCACATATTACACTTATTACGTACGCAAACAAAACTGTAATCTTCCTTCTGTATTGTGTTCGAAATGTTTCTTCCTATCATTGTTTGCAAGGAAGTTACAACTATTTATAATCAGTGCGATTGTTTTGAATAGCGCCGCATATTTAATGAACTTGAGACTTGAGGAAAGAAACGATAAGAGGTAGTTTAGGCGAACTGGTGGTTACAAGTAGTCATGAAATCGTTTACAAAATTGTCTTCCATGACAAAATTCAATTTTAGTTGCTACATGGCTTTGCATATTTTGTTACTAGTTTAAAAAATTTTCGTCTTAATTGTTGTTGTTTTTCCCTACCCACAGATAAGACCATCACAATATTTATATAGGTTTTGTTATTCTTATCTCGTCCGAGCTACTGGAATACTTATTTGCTCTTGAATACGTATTACTTGTATTTTGCTGATCTTAACCTAGTCCAAAAGGAATCTTTCTTCGAATTCTGACTTGTCGAGAGGAATTTTTTGAAACGTATGTTTGTCTTACTATAATTCCACATTTATATGAGCTGCAATTCCATTTTAAATTATTTTTCCACAACTATTGTTTTCATCTTTCATCTTAACCCCTTAACAGTGTAGTTTATTTGTACTCTCTACTTAGATGATCCCTTCTGTTCTTGGATGCGTTGTCGTGATGATCCATAGAACGCTTGGGATGTTAATGGATTGCTGGTCATTTTTGCATCGAGTTATAACATCTTTGAATGACTTAATTTTAGCTTAAAAGTTTTTAAAATGACGTAATTCGATGCACGAGTGGAACTTGGGCAAAACTGTCAAGGGGTTAAACATGAATCCAGTCGGATTTCTCACTGTAACTATATGAACGAATCTGTATATTTTCTATCTCATATTCTGTAAATTAAAATATTATATAAGTTACTACGTTTTCTCTGTACAAAAAAACTGCAATATTTTAGGAAGAAAGAAAAAATCCAAGAGTGTTGGTTGGGGTTGTTTTTTACTTTCTCGTATACGAAGTATACAAAGAGAAAGTATTGCAATCGTCAAAAAATTCGAACTCGAGATTTTGACGAAACTCCAAGTTTTAGAGCTCCATGAGTCCGAAAAACACAATTTTGGAATTATGTCTGTCTGTGAACACGATAACTCGAAAACTATTAGAGCTACGGGGATGAAATTTGGTATGTGGTCTTTAAACATAATTTGTAGGTTTCTATCAAATTTTGGACAAAATCCGTCTGCGGGAAGTTTGCCTGTCTGCCTGTCCGCGGTCATGCGAACACTATAACTCAAAAACTTGAAAGCTAGATGGATAAAATTTGATACACAGTTTTATTATCATGAATGTAGGTCCGTATAAAATTTTGGTCCAAATTCGACAAAGGGTTGACTGTCTGTAGGTCTGTATAATCGCATACTTGTTTTACTCAAGTTAGTATGGTTGGCGTTTGACCTTGGCGGTCTACGAAGGAAATTGTAGCGAGCCGCAAACACACGCTTCGGAAATTATGGCAACCTGAATCGAAACTTCGTTCTGACATTCTCCAGATGGAAGGTATGGTGAAATCTTGCGTGATATCTGTAGTAAGATCTCTTACTCAAAAACGTTAAATAAAGTTGTGGTACCTCAGCGTGAGCAAAAATTGAGAACGTACGCAATTCTTTTTGCATAATAGAATAATTTTATTTTCTTTTTTTCAGGAATTCATGAATTTCATATGTTTCATTGTAAATCACCATTCATAATTTTTCTCTCAAAATAACTAGCCCTTGGGTAAATACCCCAAGAATATTTACCTACTGGGTGTTTACCCACCCCACATTACTGGTCGTATGCGAGAAAGTTTCGGGGAGATCACTCCCGCTGGTTTTTAATGAATGTTTCATTTTCAAGATTTATAATGGCATGTTTCAACATTGCTGTATTCATTGCAGTGTTCATTAGTTTGTGAATCATTACGAAAAAAAACATTTTTTTTTTATTTTACATCTTAAATAATTACTATAGCTATGCTCCCCCCCCCAAGTAAATGAATTTATAATGGAATAAAAATAAATGCTTATCAATCATGATTTTAATTTTATTTATAAATAAATACACAGTTTATCACCATCTCGTATTATTAATACTCTTTGGGGAGTTTTCCTTTTCCTGATATAACCCGTAAGAAATTCTGCTACATTATTTATATCCAACTCATATTTAGAGGAAAAGACGTCTTTTGGAACGACTTTGAAAAACCGTTTCTTTCTAGTAGTCGTGTTATTTAAGTAGGTTTTTAAGCAACGCTTTAATTTGCAAGCCAGAATGAAGGACGAACATTTTTAACATGACAGTAAAGACACATTACATTCTTCTATTAAATGCCATTTTTCCTGTTTGTGAATTCCATGTTTATGAAGATTGTGTTATCTAACCGATTTTTCACTTACTTCTTGATATGCTAGAATTCAAAAATTTTGTACAGTTGCGTGTTCCGATGAAAATACAGTATTTTAATATTTTCAGAAATAAATTATCAATTAGCTTTTTAGTTAATTTAAAGTTCCGATCTTAAGCAAGAACACATTATTTTTTTGGGGGGGGCGTTGTCCTTCTAAAAGCATTCCATTCTAACAGAAAAAAAAGCCAAAGGCTCGAGGATTTTAACAACAACTGAGCAGATGGCATTTTCAAGGTAAGAAATTCAAAATATTGTCAGAAGGTACAAAATACAAGAAAAGAGTTAGAGTATTTATTGCTAGAAAGTAAGAATGGGAAATTATTGATGGGATTCTAGGATGAAAAATGGATGACAAAATTCCATAATAATTATGCATACATTAAAGACGAAAAACTAGAAAATAATAAACAGTACAAAAAAGGAAAATTAAGCCACAATAACATAAGAAAAAGACTAAAAATTAAAATATATTAAGACCGTGATTAAAATTTTAATTGATTATTAAGTATTTCTATCAGCACGTCAGGCTTTAGTTATAAAATATCCGACCTTTTCAACTTTCAGATTTTTTATTTAAAAAATTATTTTCTACTTCGTAGTGCGCTAATAAAAGCTTTTCTTTTAAAATTTTATATTTATTATTTATTTAATGATCATAAGTTTTAATTTGTATTATTGATATTTATTTTATTTCGATTCAAGAGCTCGGGACACGAAATTGAAGAATGAAATGATTTAACCGAACTTTCATCGAATTCTTTTAAGGTTTAATTCTATGCTTAGGTCTCAATTGCTTGTTCAGCGCAAAATAGTTTAAATAAATGAAAGAATTTTTCTATATGAAATTATCTCAAATTTAAAAAAAAAATTTCCTGCTTAAAAAATAAATATTTTTAAAATAAGGAATATTTATTATATAAATAAAATGGGATCTTGTTTCAAGGACGAAAAATGGTTGTTTGACTCTTGACCAAAAGTTTTCAATTCCATATAAAATATTGACACCTGAAGATGAAATGTCACTTTGAAATGACGAATATTTGGTAAGAAATATTAAACTTGGATGACGAATATTTATAGGATAGTTATTAAAAGACAGAGACAAACCCTTAGAACATGCGTTTATGCTGCTTTGGAATAAGTCGTTACATAAATTAACTAGTTTTTAATCAATTCTGGCAGCAAAAGGGTTGCAACGTTGCTCATAGTCAGTTCTATTTAAATGCCTTATAAATTTGGTACGCGGGGATATTATTTTTCAGTGTTTCGTGTCTGTAATTGGAAAAAAAGATTGTTTTGCTGTATTTAGGGTATAT
>BGPR01048337.1:0-11576 GCA_013235015.1 Araneus ventricosus | reverse complement strand
TTGAGGCATTTTTTCCATCGATTGGTCGAGCTAGTATTCTTAACTCATTAATCATGTTCCCATTGTCTGTCTAAAGCATTTTAAGCGCTCTAAATTAAGCTCATTAATTTTAATTACCAGCCTCGAAGAACTTCGGCTCAGAAATTATTTGATTCCGGAGGCTATGGTTGGGCACAGAATTTTTGAATGCGAGTTTATCTCTCGAATGAAGAATGAGCTCTTTCGAAATGAATCAGTGTCAAAAGTTGAGTCTTGAAGTCGAGCATTTCGGAAAATAATTTTGATAATGAGTTCAGCTTCACTGTAATTATTATCAGTTTTCAATGCTGCTTGCGAACTAAAAGGGATGGTTTACTGTATTAGGATTTTTTTGCGAATTATTCACCCAGAATTATGAAATTTTCTATTCATATATATTGGAATATAAATACGTCAAATATCTTCAATGATTCTTTTGAACTACACGAAATATTTTTAAAAAAGTAAAATATTCAAGCTTTTTAAAATATCAAAATACTCCAGGTACTCTAGTTTTAAATTTTTTCACTAAAGTTTTGATTATTATCATATCAAAATATATTTGAAATAAGATTAGGTGTTATTTTGTAACTTCAATTAAAAGCTAATTTTTTAAAAATGATTTTTAGGCATACGTACTAAATTTTCATAATAATTTTGTGTTTTTCTAAACTAAAATTGACTTTTAAATATCTAAAAGAAGTCGAAATTTAAAATAAATGCACAGATTTATTTTTACGTCTACCAAGAATCCATATTATAAATTTTATATAATTTCCTCAAAAATTAAGACTCAAGAAGCATTTGAAATATATTTAAATCTGAAGAAAACACAGTTTTTAGAAAAATTAATTGAAAATATAATCATTCATCCGATTCATTAATATTTATTTTATTTAACAATTAATTTCATGTTTTGGTCACTTTTCTAATTTCAAATTCCACCATCCCCTGATTTTGAATTCGTGAAATTTCATTTTCTTGCAGGATTCCTTTTGAGAAATAAGATGAAGATTTTTAGTTCATGCACTCTGCATTTGAAAGAAATAAAGAACTATTTTTAGCACATAAATACTAAAAGAACTGATTTTAAAAAGTTAATCACTGGTTATATTCTAACAAATGCCTTTTATGACGGAAAATGTTTAATGGTATGGAGCGATGCAATTTAATGTATCAAGAAGTAATATTTCTTTCTAATAATTGAGAAAATGAATTTATTCTTTATAATAGGATAAAACACGAAATTTGATTATTTTTATTTCATATCAAAGTTAAAGTCGGAAGAATGTTTGCAATTCGACCGTTTACTGGGGTACATATTTCCATTAGTCTTATTCAGACTATGATATTTTTTTTCTCTATATATGATTATCACTGAAATCCTTTTGGAATCTGTTCTGCCTCACCACGTGTCATGCTTTTAAGGTACATTTTTAACCATGTATATTGCTTCCAGCTTTTGGGTTTCATTATAAACCATTACCTATGTAGAGAAAAGCTGGTGTTGTCTGAGTCCTAGATTTACCCGTATATACATTATCTCACACATGTACACATTCCTTCATGGATGCGTTATAAATTTGCTGCTTTAACTAATACTTGACATTTTGTCACCAATTAAAAATTATTTTTCATTCCATATAATTCATGAGTCAAGGCTCTAAACAGCGGAATCTTGTATATTTATATTCTATAGTACAATCCTACGAAATAAAGAAAGAGAATACTAAGAATAGTAACATAAAAATAATGAAAGATGATTTGTGATGAAAGATTTTTTTTCGTGGCATGAAAATAATTAAGATAACCTCAGTGCTTCATTTCTTCATGAAGTGTCTTATTTTACCTGCAAATCATCATTTACTCATATGAAAATTATATATACGACAATCGTAAGTTAATCGCTTTTCACTTAATAGATGTGATTCAATTTGAGAGGAATGCACACGATGTACCGCAAAGAATCTTCCCGTAATAACTGTAATTCAAATTCCACGGACATCAACTGACCATTGCAGATAGTTCTGTTTAGAATTTAGAATGAAAGGTGATTCGTGATGAAAGATTTTTTTTTCGTGGCACGAGAGTAATTAAAATATCCACAATGGCTTTTCAAATTCTTGGAGCTTTCTAAAATGTGACGGTATTGCTTTTGTGAATATAACAAGATCAGAATGAAATCATTTCGCAATGCGCATGCGCAGAATCCATACCAAAGCTTCATTTCTTCATGAAGTGGCTTATTACCTGCAAATCATCATTTACTGACGTGAAAGTTATATATACCATAATCGTGAGTTAATCGCTTTTCACTTAATAGATGTGATTCACTTTGAGAGGAATGCACACGATGCACCGCAAAGAATCTTTCCACAATAAATTTAATTCAAATTCCACGGACATCAGCTGACCACTGCAGTTCAGTTTAGAATTTAGAATGAAAGGTGATTCGTGATGAAAGATTTTTTTTCGCGGCACGAGAGTAATTAAAATATACACAATGACTTTTCAAATTCTTGTTACTTTTTAGCATGTGACTGTAGTGCTTTTGTGAATATAACAGAATCAGAATGAAATCATTTCGCAATGCGCATGCGCAGAATCCATATCATTGCTTCAATTCTTCATGAAGTGTCTTATTATCTGCAAATCATCATTAAATCACGTGAAAATGATATAAACGACAATCGTGAGTTAATCGCTGTTCACTTAATAGATGTGATTCACTTTGAGAGTAATGCACACGATGCACCGCAAAGAATCTTCCCACAATCAATTTAATTCAAATTCCACGGACATCAGCTGACCACTGCAGATAGTTCAGTTTAGAATTCACGCCTATGGCCGTGGGTCCGTTCTTGATGTGAAATATGCAATCCATTAACTTTACGACGCTGAATTCATTAGTTGTGCTGACAAGCTTGGCGTTGTGTTCTCTGATCTTGAATTTATTAGCCTCACTGAGAAAATCAAACAATCAGAATTAAGTGATTCGTTATCCGAGCAAATTTATTAGAGGTAAGTTCATTACGGTGATGCACTTAAGTCGCTTAATGGTATCTGAATAAATTTTATTTGAGAGGTTTACTGTGGAAGGCATAAATTAAAATATATAAACTCGTCTGGTTCAAGGTTTATATGAAGAATAAAATTTTGAGAAAGAATTTTGTCTGAATGCTTAACAGTCTCTAAAACTGAATTCTGTTTATAAAGTTTTGGATTTTTTTTGTTTATAGAGTTACGTAATTATATTGCATAATTATACATCTTCTCTGTACTATATGGTTTTTTGCAATTGTTCGCAAGTTCAGTAGTTTACAAAGAAAACATTTATAGTCGATTTAAAATTATTTGAATGATCAATTATTGGTTAAATAAGCTATTTCTCTCTCAAACGAGCTATTTCCATTAATTAACTATTTATATTAATTGAACATAGGTTTCTTTTAGATTGTTCGGAAAATCATTGGTCTTTCGGAAAGATAATGTCTGACGCAGTCGATTTAAAATAGACGTAGAACGTTTTAAGAATTTTAAAAAAAGACACAAATTTCGTCAAAAATATCAATCCTTTAATAAATAAACTATTATCTTCCTTTAATGATGCATACTAAAAGCATTGAAATTAGTGTTCTTGATCGTTATCGGAAGATTAAAAATCATTTTCTTGTTTTATCTAGAAATTCGAAGCTAAATAACTCCAATAAATTTCGCAAAATATTTTTTATACCCTGGCGTTCATGTATAGAGTAAGCAGTTAAATCTTATATGTACAGGATCATTCTATCTTGAGTGCATAAATGTATTGCTGAAAAATTATGAATTTTACAATTGTATACGGTCCTCGATTCTAATAACCACATTCAGTAAAATATTTTTGACACACATTTAAGAAAAATTTTCCACGTACTCGAAAAAATGTTTCTATAGGACTAAAACCGAACGAGTTATGAAGCTTCGAATTTCATGATTTTATATCGATCATCGCGTTCTCGAGATCAAATCTTACTTCTTCAATACTTCTTATATGAGAAAATAAAAATAGAATATTAGATATATTATTAGCGTACTAACAAAACATACGAAAACAACGTACTTCCTGTTGTGTCATATCTTCTGAGGTAAGTAACAGAACTACATCTATAATAATGATATTATGTTTATTTCATACTAGCTATAACTCAACTCCACTTGGTTTTAATTCAAATTGGATTTACTGTTCTGTCGTTTGATGTAAATATACGGTTTCAAAATTTCTGTAAATATCCGCAATTAAAGTGTTTTCTCATATAAAGACCATAGTATTTATTGAATCTTTTATCACCGATCATCGCATTCTCGCGATCAAATCTTACTTTTTCAATACATCTTATATGAGAAAATAAAAATAGAATGTTAGATATATTCTTAGCGTATTAAAAAAAACATACGAAAACATCATGGCTTCTGTTGTGTCATATCTTCCAAGGTAAGTAACAGAACTATATCTCTAATACAATTCCCCTCAATGCATTCCTCTCGCGACTAATAATAGTCCAGTCATTAGGTGCTAAAAAGGGATGGTTTAAAACAAATCCTGGTGGAATCGAAATTTTTTGCTTCTATATGTTTTTTGGGGTGCTGATTACGAATCTCGTTTCCCACCAAAAATTTTTGTTGGAATTTTAGGTATAGCCAAAAAACATGAAAAAATGGACTTTCCCCTAGTTTTTTGCTTATAACTCAAAAACTATCAACTTTTTTATATTATCATCATATACCAAAATAATCAGCACACAATTTCCTACAATTTATGTCTATACTATTATTTTCGTTACGCGTACCGTTTAAGCGCTATAACTGGTTGAAGTTTGGTGAAGGTTTGACTTGCCTGCTAGCGCGGATTGAACAACAACAAACCATTCTATCTTTATGCGTGAAATTATTTATCTTACTAAATAAATTTCTGCTAAATTAATGTACTTTTTCTATCGTAAATTTCTTTGCTCAAATAAAGACTTTATCAGTTATATTATGAATATAGTATTAACATAATCTGCACAGAATTTGCTCTAAATCTTTCTACCCCTGTATTACCTGGCTTTCGCTCTTGTGAAGTAAACAGCAAAGTAAATCTCAAGATTTTTTTAATAGGAGACTCCAACATAGCCCTGTTATTGTCCCATACCTGCTTTACATTTCGTATTTCTCCCCGTCTTAGCAAATGTACTCGCCTGTCTGAAGCCCCTGTTCCTTTGGTCATCCACTTTCATCGTTGGGGATATATTTCCGGTCTGTAATCTGTCTTGGTCTGTATCCCACGACCGATACACAATTAGAAACACCCGTAGGTAACTGTACTGAGATCTCCATCCGTCGTTTACAAACATTTTCTCAGAATGTTCGAGTAACCCCAGAAACCCTCCAGCAACAGCGATTCTTTGCTGTTCCAAAAGCGTATAACACGGACAAGAATCTCAGAAACACAAACCATGGCAAAGGGAGCTTAAAGTTCCCTTGTGCCGGAAGCAGAATGGTATCAGTTGAGTTTCGAAAGGCCTTCGGGTTGTTACTGTCTCTTATTGTACGAACGTAGCATTTACACAACTAAATAAGTTTGCATTAAATGTGACAGTGGGTGTACCATGGTAACGTGTTTTATTTGTAACAATGAATTAGAAAAGGGAGGTGATGCATTGGTAGAGGTGAAAGAAAAGGGGATGGAATCATTTCGACGAGTAAGCATACAAAGAAAAGATGGAAAGGTGAATATTTTGAAGGATAAAATATCCATCAAGGTGCATAAAAAATGTCAGAAAATATGTGAATGCAAAACTGATAGTTGCGTCTTGAAAAGAGGTTCATCCAGGGTATCTATGTGTGAATCCCCAATAACACATTCTACAATAACTCCTTTCAGTTTAAAAAAAAATTCTTTCTGTGTGGATTAAAAATAACGAAAGAATTTTTAGAACATCAAAATAGACTTCCAGTTCATCTACGTAATGTTGTGTATCAGGTACGAATGAACAGTGTGAGAGAAACTGTGTTGCAGCAAGCTAAAAAAAGGGTGATGATTGGGGGAAAGCTATTATACATAGTATTCTACCAGTCAGCGAACTGGCACTTGTTGACGCACAATACCACAATGAATGCATGAAAAATCTGTATAAACGCAATAAAGCTAACGAAAAGAAAAAAAGGGTTTAATATCCCACTGAGTTAGAGAATGCATTTATTGTTTTTTAGAGGATTCATTCGGCGTTGCTTCAGACTAAATTACTTTCATGTCTAATATAACAGATGAAAAATTTATTTGCACAAAGAACAATACGGTAGAAAAAGTGTATTAAAAAGTAAAGTGTATTAATAGTAAGATAGTAAAAAAGTAAAGTGTATTAATAGTAAGATAGAAAATTTTAGTGCATAGAAATAGGAAGATTTGTTATTGTTCAAGTCGCGTTAGCAGGTAAGTCAGACTTTCGCCAAACTTCAACCAGTTATAGCGCCTAAACGGTACGCGTAACGAAAAAATAGGATTGACATATGTTGTAGGAAATTTTTTGCTGATTATTTTGATATAAGGTAAATGCTCCAGTAGTGGGCCACTTAAGGGTATTTCCTCAATTATCATCTAAACTTTTGAGAAGTTTCGCTAATCTGTATTTTTTTATGGTTGTTCAAACTTTTATCTAAAATAATAATAACCTGAAATATCAAAATAATTGTAATATAATTTTAAAAAAATTAAAAACTTAGATCACTCTTATGCACCAGAAGTGGGCATAGCAAACTTTTGATGTACCAGTAGTGGGCATACCAAAAGTGAGCCACCCAGATTTGTCAATTGTGCCAAAGAAAAAAGAATAAAATCATTATATATAGTAATAACAACAATACATTAACATTATACACTATAAAAATTGCAATAAAAATGACTTGATATAGGTGAAATCTTTTATTTATAGATTCTAGTCACATGAGATTTGCATTTTTTCCTTTAACAGCCAATTTTTTATTAAAGGTGTATGCTAATTAACGATCTTTCATTTTAAGTTCTGTTTGGGGCATTATGGATATTAAATCTTGATATTTTATGTTGAATAAATCTTTTTTTTCTTTTATCATCTTCCTTCTGCAACCAGAAAAGAGCCCTTTTAAATGGTGATGGAATATTTTTCGATAATCCAGCAGTGCGATAATTATTATTCTCTGCCTCGTTACAGAGCCCAACTAATTCTTGAATACCAGTCTTTTTCTCAACAGTACAATAAAATATTTATTATTTAAGTAATTGGTCAGAATGTTCCATTAGTGTACCAGTAGTGAGCCATTAGTGTATCAGAAGTGGGCCATGTGGCATACTACTGGTTCTGATAAAAATAAAGCAAATCTAATTAAATAAAAAGACTTTACAAGATATAACCTTCTTATTAAACATCACAAAACAGTCTATTTGAGAGAAAGCATGTGCTCCAGTACTGGCCTCCCTAGGCCCACTACTGGAGCATTTAATAAAACATTGATCCAAAAGTGGGCCACCCTTCACTATCCATAAATTATCAATATTATTTAATTTAAAGATAGTTTATAATACATTCATTATATAATCAAATAATATCAATAATAATTCATTTAAAAGACAAATAGAATGTATGCTAAAAAATAGTTGAATGAAGAGTTACCTCTTAAGGAAATCACTAAGAATAAGCTAAAAATGCTTCTCTCAGAGACCAACTTCAGCAATAAACTTTCTAGCTCCTAACTAAACAGGAAATAAAGGCTGTGCTTTTGGTATTTAGTTGATAAGGGTTTCAGCCTACCAGAGGCAGATCTCTTATTTCACTGGAATGTTGGAATTTCTTGTTTTTCAACTTAAAAATTCAAGTGTCCCACTACTGGAGCACTTACCTTATGATGATAATATAAAAAGTTGATAGTTTTTGAGTTATAAGCAAAAAACCGGGGGAAAGTCAATTTTTTTCATGTTTTTTGGCTATAAGTAAAATTCCAACAAAAACTTTTGGTGGGAAACCTCAGATTCGTAATAAGCACCCCAAAAAACATATAGGAGCAAAAAAAATACGACTCCACCAGAATTTGTTTTAAAAAAAACTACCTAACGACTGGACTATAATCACTACCCAAACGATTAGAAAGCCACTCAACTAAGCATGCCTTTTTACCCTGTTTAGCGTTGACATCTCAATAATTAAATACCATGGCTTTCCTCGGCGAAGTTGGCAAAGAGAGATTACAGTGACGAAGCTAGGGAAGGAAATGTTTTCTGCAAACAACGGGCTTGATGAAATAACAAACAGGGACTCTCCGATGTTTGCGAGAGATAAAGCATTTTAAAGTCCCAACAGGTCGTTAAGACGAGTGCTCGTTCCTCAGTTCTTTCAGTATGGTGCGCATCGTCTTTAGCAAAGCCTCACTAGACGTCGACATATTGCCCGCTGAGTGTATTTTTAAGCGATTATCTAAACGGGTTTTAAGAGGGTCTTCTAAATTAAATGTGTACCGTAATGTTACGGTACTTGAGAGGAAGATAGAATTAGTAATGAGTTGAAGCATGTTATTAAGGTTGCCTTAACCAGAATTAAAGGTAAATTCTTCTGCGTATTTGTGAATCTATGATTGTTAAATTAGCTCAATTGAATAACAAATTCATTTTAAATGATAAAGCTGATTTTTATCATTTTTTGTAGAGAGATGGGAATTTATAAAAATGGATAAACGTGTTTCTTATTTATAATAGTTTTTAGATTTATTTGTATTTACTCTTTAGTCTTTCAACAACATATCTTTTGAAGAAAAATTATTTTTTTGCAAAATAATTTCTTAAAAATAAAAAAAAAATTATTAAAATTTATTTAACCCTTCAGCACACTCACCCATTTTTGGAGTATTAACACGCGCGGGGTCATTTTGACCCCAAATTGTTAGACACTTACCCCTTAGTTTATTGGCTATTTGTACAAAAATAAAATATGGTCAAAGTATAAGAATATTTTTTCGTATAAATAACTTGTATTTAAGACACAAATGCGATTTTTAATAAGAAAAAGGAAAGTTGAACTTTTCTCCTTTTTTCCATACCTTTTCTGTATCCTTTTCTTCTCTGCTAGGCACGTTCGTACGCTGCCTTAGCCATAACTTTAAATTAATCCGAAACGCCAGCACACTCACGGACCGATTTGACCCAACCCCCCAGTAAAAAGTGAGAAATCCCATTTCACCAGTTTTTGCTGCGATTATCTTTTTCTTCTAGCTCTCCCATGAAGGTACATGAAGTAACAGGGGCAAAGTTTTAGAAATTCCTAGAATTTCTTAACAAAAGAGGAAAAGTGGGGTCTAAAAGACCCCGTGCGTGTGCTGACGGGTTAAAATTGTTATTGCAATGACGCAATTATGGTCCTAGTCTTAGTGTAAGAAAATGTGACATTGATGAATTTTATTAATTAAGTGTTCTACCCCTTAGTCTTTGTACAACCTCCTTCGGTTTTCAAGTAACATCATTAATGTTCTAAATTCTACGAACATATTTTGCTAATTGCAAAAGTTTACTGAAAGAAAAAGAAAATTCGGTCATCTCGCTAGATTGATGCGTTTTTTAAATATCGCCTTCACATACCCACGACAGGAAGTCGACTCGTTAGTTAATTTGAAAAAGAAAAATTGGTCATCTCTCTCGATTGTTGCGTTTCTCAGTTATCCCCTTCACATGCACACGAGGAGAAGTTAACTCGTTAGTTATTTCGAAAAAAAAATCAGTCATATCTCTCGATCGTTTTGTTTTTCAGTTTTCGCCTTCACATGCACACGAGAGGAAGTCAATTCGCTAGTTATTTCGAGAAAAAAAAATCGGTCATATCTGTCGATCGTTTTGTTTCTCAGTTTTCGCCTTCACATGCAAACGAGAGGAAGTCAATTCGTTAGTTATTTCGAGAAAAAAAAATCGGTCATATCTCTCGATCGTTTTGTTTTTCAGTTTTCGCCTTCACATGCAAACGAGAGGAAGTCAACTCGTCAGTTAATTTGGTCCGAAGTCTGATACAGATCTACGAGGGCTGTTTTATAAGTACGTACCGTTTTGAAATTAAAAAAAACAAAAGTTAAATTTTTTATCAATTTTATTTTTGCATGAAAGCCTGTGTTTTAATCTACTTTTCAACATAATATCCATCAATGTTAAGGCATTTTTCGTATCCTACAACCAGCTTTTGAATTCCATCCACATAGAAATCTGCCGCATGCCCATAGTGAGCACAACTTACGATAATTTAAGTGTTCTGTCACAATTCCTTAAAGAACACTACTTGAAACTTAAAGGAAACTCATTAGATAAAGATGAAATCGTAAAGCGTCTGTTCTCTCAAACTTATCCATATACTTTCTGCAGCAAGGCTTTAGTAATGACAGAAGGTCGCTCGCTTCTTTCCTCATCATGCACATTCGTGCAGCCATCTGTAAATTCTCTAACCCATTTTCTTACCATTCCTTCGTTCATAATATTTTCTTCATACACTTCACTGATATACCGAGAATTTCAGCCGCTTTCACATTTTTTGTATTAAGAAAGCTAATGACAGACTGTATTACACAGTCGGAGGGATTTTCAATTGACTGAGGCATTTTAAATACACAAACAGACTTAAATACGATCGAATTCTTCCGTAATGGCGTCCCTGGCTAGCCAACACATGCAGATACTCAACGCACATACGCAGAACGTCAGGGGTTGCGGCCGAATTTCAAAAAAGTACTTACTTAAAAAACAGACCTCGTACAATTCTAGTTAGAAAACAATAAACCTCATTTCATTTATCTAACTCAATGGGCGTTTGAGTTATCGCGTTCACATGCATATGAGCAGAGAGATTGGCAGACTTCCCTCAGACGGATGTCATCCAATTTTCGATAGAAATCTTCTATTCTGTTGTGAAAACAACACACAAAATTTTATTTGTCAGTTCCGAGTCTATCTCCGATTTATCGTGTTCACAGAAAAACACACATAATTCCAATAATGCATTCTCTTTATATTCTTTGTAAAAGAAGAGATGAAAGTACAACCTCACTTATATTCACAGACTTTCATGCAAGTTCCAGAAAACGCACGGAATACACCAGATTTTCTAATTCCCAATTTCTGTGGTAAGTAGCCGAACTGAAGCCATAATTCTTCACAGAGCATACCTATCGTAACTAATCACTACCCAAACGATAAGAAAGCCAGTGAACGAAGCATTCCTTTTTACCCTGTTTAACGTTGACATTTGAATAATTAAATACTATGTCTTTCCCCGGCGAAGTTGGCAAGGAGAGATTGCAGTAACGAAGCTAGGGAGGAAAATGCTTTCTGCAAACAACGGGCTTGATGAACTAACAAACAGGGTCTCTCCGATGTTTGTGAGAGATAAAGCATTTTAAAGTCCCAAAAGGTCGTTAAATCGTTTACGGGTGCGTGCAACATTTTTATGGAAGTGTTCGTCAGATGTCGAGATATTGCCTAGTGAGTGTATTTCGAAGCGATTATCTAAACGGGTTTTAAGAGGGTCTTCTAAATTAAA
>BGPR01048336.1:930-11577 GCA_013235015.1 Araneus ventricosus | reverse complement strand
GAAGTCTCTATGATTATAAGAACTGTAACTCATACAGAAATATAGATTCCAGGAGAGGACAGACTAGTCTGAAGACAAATGGCCGGAGGGTCGGGGAAAAAAGAGATTAAAGGAAAAATTGGACACAGGTTTTTTTCCGTTCCTCTTGTTTTTCCGTTTCACACAGACAGTTTTTTTTTTATTATGACTATGTTATTGTTCCTTCTCTGATGATTTAAGTAAAAGATGTTACTTTAATAATCAGAGCATTGTCTTAGTAATAGTAAGTCTTAGTTTCTCAAGAAGGTTTAATAATAACGCTATTTCTTTATCCGAGAAAAGTATCTTCTTTATCATCGTAAAAATATAGATGGCGGACACGTTCGGTTGAACAGTAAGTTTTGCAAGCTATTTGGCCAGTAATTTGGGGTTGAGGGTCTATTTTTTAAACTATATATCTTTTACAAAAATATTCTTTTTAATGCGCCATTAATTAGAAATAAATTGGTTTTTAAATCATAACAATGAGCTTAAGCAAAATTCATTTTTTATGTTTGAATTTGAAATAAATGGGGGCCAGAATCCTTTTTTTATGGTATCTAACATCCACGAAACTATGTTCTACATCCGTTTGTTACACAGTTCTTCTGATAACAATGATTGGTCAAATGTGTGATATTCTTTTTTCTTGTGCCTGAAACTTTTCTCCAAAGACGATAACGATTGGTCTATGTTTGCGAGAGCATCAGAAGTTTCCGATTTCTTTTTCAATAACTTGCATTAAAGCTGTCTCTAGAGAAATCTTCCCAAGTTTCAAGTCGAGTTAACGAATCTATCTTTTAGAAACTTGGTATTTTTTCTTGATGGTAGTTATTTCTCTAAACCCTTTCGTACGAAGCTCTAAGTAATAGATTTGTTTTTAAATTTCTGTCTGTCTCCGATTCTATATTTCAGTGAGTACATTTTCGTAAGAAAAAATTCTTTCTCTTGCACTTTTTCCTCTTATTTACATCTCGAATTATTCTATTTTCCCACTCAAATTTTTTCACAATTCTGATGAAAATAATTATATGTTTTCCATTACTTGACTATATTCATAAGCCATTTTCGCACAAACATTTCACAAGCATAAATCTTTCGTTCATTTCAGTTACTTGTGTTGTACCACTTGAAGATTAGGATTTCTCCAATTTATTCACTGATCTATCTGTCTTCTAATCCACCAGTTTGTAATGTATTTGTAAGATATAACGAATATACTGAATCTGCAACTAATTCGCCATATATATGTATCCCGATTCATAATTTATTTATGTGATACATCTATTGTAGCAGTTAATGGCTAAGGTTTCAGACACTTATTCTCTACTCTGTTTCTCTTCTAATTTACTTGTTTATATGTTATTTCAATGTCCTACTGAATTTCTCCAATGTGCAAAAAATACAGCAGGGAAGGAATATATTCGTAACGAGAGAAGTTGTGGATACTGCAAAGTTGAATTATTAACTTTAAGCTGCACTGTGCTGAGTGTGAAGTCGCGTAGTAGTTTTTGTCTAGGATCTGAGCATAAAAGGCCCAGACATTCATTACATCTCTCTCACTTGCAATAATAGCACTCTCCACTTGTGGTTATCTCCACGCTCAGCTAGGTGCGGTGCGAGGGCCGATTTTAGTTGTGTTTTAAAATTTTTTAAATGATTTTAATGTTTATATAAAATAGTTGTTTTAAATACAATGCCTCATCATTGGAATCGACGAATGCTCCTATGCAAACTTCATTCAACCTAATTACTGCATCATGACCCGAGTCTCAATCTTAACAAAGTCAAGAATAATGTTACGAAGTTATGAAGTTGTATTCCTGGTATGCTAATACTGTGGCAGGAAAGAGAGTTTTACATAGGTTTTACTAAACGCCAAGCAAATGAACTCCGAATTTGCGACAAATTTGGCGATAAAACGAAACTTCTAGAAAAAACGAGAAATTTGGCCAGATCTCTACTAGTAGCGGAAATATCAAGAATCCTCTAGAGATTACTACATCCCGTCCCTTCCTTTTGGAAAAAGTTCAAAAATCAAGCTTTCAGGCCAGGAGTCAGTTGGTTGAAGTTTTGCCAGCAGTGTAAGCTGGTGAACTGATTGACATTGAGCGCTACTCAAAGTGCTGTGATTGACATTTATTAGTGATTTGCTGCCTGTTTGAGTTATTGATTTATGTAAGTGATGCTTATCATTGTTACCTGTGCTACGAGTTGCCTCTTTTTCTCGAATATTCTTAAAATAAAGAGTCAATTATACATACAGTAGGACCCCGGTAATCCGGACGAATTCAGGCACATGGACGTCCGGATTAGCGGGATTTCAGGATTAGCGATGTTTCTAAAAAATAACGTAAAACACTTTTTTCAAAAATTGTATGTATAGGTACTATGGTATATCTGTATGAGCTAACATTATATGGATAAATTGAATGAACATGATACAGTATGAGCATGATATGTACATACATAATTACTACATATGCAAGTGAATGAAGATAATCAGTGTCCAAAAATGTCAGAGATTTCTCTTTGCGCGGCCATTCCAATTTTTAATTCAAATGCGCGGTCTCTTAAACGTGTGAGGAGCATAATTTCCGTGTGCTTCAAAATTTTGCTCTTCAGCCCAATGTAATGAAGTGTTGAGTGCCACCCAAGCCTCAGAATAAGAAATTTTGATGGAATTTGCAGGGGTGACGCCGTCATCATTATCATCTTCTGCTGTTACCGTCCTGATAATTTCGTCGTCTGTTAAAATTTTATTTCGAGTCAAACTGTCGTCAGCCTCAGCAGTCCACTGGAGGACTTCAGTATTAGACTTCGGGTTCGTGTTTTGTAATTGGATAATGAGTGATGCAAGCTGAATTTCTTCAGTTTGCATTTTCTTCAACTTCAGAATCAATAAAATTGGGAAGCAAATTTTTCAACGACTTGTTGATCAGCAATGTAGACACAGATGCCCAGTTAACAAGACTGAACACGACATCTTTTAAATTTTCATTAGTCTGTGTTTTTTCCAAGTTTTCATTGTGCAGAGGATCATTGAGAATCGTCGTAAGAAGCAACTTGCGATGTCTCAGCTTGATATTTTGAATAACATTCTAATCCATGGGTTGGATCAGCGCAGGATTCGGGTTTGCATCATTCTCCATGGACCGTCCGGATTACCGAGGGTTCCGGATTAGCGCGTGTCCGGATTACCGGGGTTCTACTGTATATATTTTTATTCTGCTTGTTCGACTGTATTCATCTACAACCACCAGACGATATTTATAACAATACATACTCCACATGCGACCGAAAGAGACAACAAGTCTACAGGAAATCCAACTTAAAAGAACACTTCTGTCTTGCATCGCCTCCTGATCAGAAGGTTAAATACAAGTTTTTTCGTACACTAGATCCAATAAATGATTAGCATTCTATAATGATGAGATAAACTGCCAACTTTTAAGTAAAATGACTAACATGGTTAGATACTACTGCCTACAAAACAAGTAATATAAAACATTTTTTAAAGTCAATTCCTACTTAGGTCAACAAAGGAAAATTTTAATTTAGAAAGATTTTTTTTTAGAAAATTTAATTTAGAATTTAATTAGAAAATTCCCTTTGTCGCCAATGTCGCCAACTTTACCACCAAGTCGCCAAAATGGTCGCCAAATTTTTCGCCAAGGTCAACAAATTTATCGCCAAGTCACCAAATCTGTAATGTTAATAGTTTTCGAGATATAATGAAAAACGTACTGCTTATGCGTAAAGATATGGCTAAAATATGGGGGTGCTTCGATGATCCCATGGGCCATCCATATACCCAAGAACAAAGTTTATAATGTTAATAGTTTTCGAGGTATAATGAAAAACGTACTGCGCATGCGCAAAGATATGGCTAAAATATGGAGGCGCTTCGATGATCCCATGGGCCATCCATATACCCAAGAACCAATTCTGTAATGTTAATAGTTTTCGAGATATGATGAAGAACGTACTGCGCATGCGTCATGCAAACTATGTAATGACAGACAAGAAAGCGAAATAATATTGCATTGTCATCTAGTTCTGAGCTATGTTTAAAGTTTCAAGTCTCCAGCTCATCGGGACGTTAGTTTAAAATCGATTGCAAAATTTGAACAAGATATATAAATATATATATATATATAAGGAGAGTGTGAACTAATAGTAGGAATTGAAAAAACTGATGAAACAGAAGGCTATCTTGCCAGCGTATTGTTACAAAAAGGCCTACTGTGGGTGTATGGTGTAAACAGTCCAACACGAAGGATATTGTAGAATGAAGGTTTATTTACAAATATGCAGGAAAACACGTAGCACAGGTACATAACATAACACCACAGCATACCCCCGAACTCGGCGCCTAAACGGCACCCTGTCGGTTGGATGAGTATGTGTGAAACTTTATTGAAAAGCGAAAAGCAAAAAAAAAATATATATTACAACATTATTATATAAATACACTTGAAAGGGAACATAATTACATGAACAAAGAAGAATAAAAAACACAGTGAGGATTACAATCCGAGTATTATAATAGAAATTACAAGGGGAGTTATCAAATTTGAGTGCAGTGAAAGGGTTGAATGTTTCATTTAGTTACATTTTTTCATACAGTTGGAGATCCATGATTCGGGGCTGTTAGTGTTGTTCGATGCGACGAAGAAGAAGAATTGAATAATGTAACACAACGGGTTATATGATGAAAATTGTCGCAACCATCCTAAAAATCGTGGGACTGGTTTTTGTTCTCTCTTGATATTTATGCTGAGGGATCGCTGGAATTGTTCCTCAAGGGTTGGCGGTGATGTGAAGGGTGAATTTTTCGAATGAATTACGGAAGAATTGGTGGTGGTTGGTTGATGTTTTTAAGTTAGTGTGCTCTGCTGCTCAACTAGGAATTCTTCGGACTTCTGGTTCTAGGAGGTGAATCTTTGGGAGTATCTATTTCTAGGCAGGAGTATGTGACGGTGTTGTATTTTGACTTTTAATTAGGCCTTCGTTAGTCGCCAGGAATGTGATTAAGTTATCTATATACAGGAAACAATAGTTCTTCCACAGATTACCAATGTAAATAGACAAGAATTCACAGGTAATGACAGTTCAGCAGTTTGATATTTAACAACACAAACAGTCAGCAAATAACTAGTAACGACAATAACAGCACTTTCAATAGCGCTCAGCTCACCAGATTACTAGCTCGCACAGCGGGTAGAACTCCAAAGACGTTCGCGCTCCAAGGCGATCAACAACAACCCCTATGATCCAGGCGCCGTCCTTAAATACCCTCTCCAACAGACCGTGACGTGACATGGAGTTTTCTCGTGTATTCCCTTTCCTAGTAGAAATATCGAGAAGAGGGTTGCATTTTCTGGAACCATCTATTTGTCGCCAAGGTCGCCAAATTTTTTGCCAAGTTGCCAAAATGGTCGCGAAGTCAGGGATCCCGGAACAGGCGCTTTCCGTCACTCCATGCTTAACCTTGTAAAACTCTCTTCCCAACCATCAGACTAACATTGCTGGGAAGCGACTTTCCATGTTAGTAACAGTATATACCTTTTTTCAAACATTTAAAATCTTTACATTATTGCATTACTTTTCAAAGTAATAAATTGTTAACTTCTTTCAACGAGCTTATCGCCCTAAGGACTCTCCTGCTAAGTAGGATAGATCCTATAGACTATCCATCTCCTTTCAAGTGATGCGGGTCATTTTTACAAGCGTTCTCTTTCAGAAACCGCATGCAAAGCTAATCCATCTTCACAGGTCTGTCTCATTGTCACTTACACTGAATCGAATGCTCCAAACACAACATTTTTTAAAATTTTCGTATAAAAAATTAAATTTATGTTTATAGCCACAGACACCAGAATGTTCATGTTTTTTTCGTAGAACAAAATAAAATAAGAACAAGAAAAAAATTTACTCCCACCCTTTAGTTAAACATTTACTTTATTATTTAAATTGTATAGGGAAAAAATTACTCCAACCTTTTATTTAAAAATTTACTTTCTTATTTAAATTTTAGTCTTCTAGCCATCATCGAATTCGAAATTCAAACGTTGTCAGCATATTAATTATGCTTTAGATTCCTTCACCAAAAGTTGATTGCTGGACAAAATCATTCCGCCGAATCACGATAATTACTAATGCCTTGGGAAATTTATAAATCCAATACGTTACTATCTTTCATTAATTCAATCTACGAAGAAATTGAATTAGAGCATTACAGTCTAACATTACTCTAAAACCATGGATTAAATGAAGATTTCTTTGAATGATATTCAATTCGAGTTGGATAAAGTGCAAGCTTAGAAATCAGTTAATTATTTATTTTATAATTAAACTCATACCCTAACCAAGCATCTTCTGACAATTATACATAATGCAAAATGAAAGCTTACAATGAATAAATGTAGATTGAATCACTTCATCCGAAACTAATTACTTGACTACTGCCGCTGTTAGTTTTAGTTTGATAACATAAGGGCCAGATTCGGTTACGCTTCGCCCTAATTACCTCGGAAGAAGTATTCAATAAAACTATTCCTAACGATTACTAACAATGTTTCGATTGCAGCACCTGTGACAATTTGTTATTGTAATTATCCTATGCCACTCATTCATTTTAATTTCAGACAAAATCCAATTACGCTGGAAGAAGTTCATTAATATGGATTTATTCTGCTTTTCGTTGGTAAGTTCTGCACTCTCACGAAGGAGGACATGAAGATACAAATGTCTACAATCATGAGCAAAAGTATGGAAGGATTCTGAAGCAACTCAGGAATATATCCTTCTTTAGAAGTTCATTGACCCAAATAAATAATATCGTAGGCATTTAAAGAGAACAGGCTAATAGTAACAACATAGATACTTTTACTTGATTTGTTTTATGTTGGTAAAGATGAAATTTTATAAATTTTTTCGTCACTTTCTAATGTGATAGACAACTGAGATTCTGTAAAAGTGTTTATTGGAGACGACAATAAACAATTGCTGAAACTAAAACCACAAATATTGGTTCTATATCTTCAGAAATTAAGTTTCAGTTAATTTTGAATTTCATTGCATTTCGATTCCGTAAGAAAGGCGCCATCAGATGGTGATCTTGATAAAAATATGAATTTCAAGACTCCATAACATTAATAATAATGATTCGCAAATTAAACACTAAAAGGTAAAAAGTCATTAAAACAAATACATTTCATTTATTTAGTTCAGTTATCAAATTCTGTTTTTAGAATCTGTTTTTATTTTGTATTGTATGTATTTAAAATTTGTGCAACCTATGGAAGAGACTCTTCCAGTAAGGAATAATAATGGTGCACGCCAGACAAAATGGCTGATCCCATAGAAATTCGGTATATTAGCGAAAAAAGATTCTATATGCTATTTCTGGTTAAAAAGCCCAGAAAAGAAAATAGTTGGGGGGTTTAAGGACAATTTAAGTATATATACACTTTCATGCATCTACATCTATACATAAACATACTTGTGCATTTATCTTCTTTTTTAATTGTAAGATTACTTTGTTTCTCTTAAACAATATTTTATTAAATCATTAATAATGTTTAAACAACGATTGCTGTTTTACTGATAAGATTATTATGAAAGTTGATCTACTAAAAATACTTAATTTTTTTCTGAAAATGTAAATCGTGTATTAATTTCAAAACAAAAGAAAACATTGACTGATTGAAAGACTTCATTATACGCCTTTGGAGTTGAATATTTCATCCAATTAAATCATAATCAATTAGAAATGAAACTTGCAAAAGTAATATTTCCTGTAAATGAAAATAATTTTTTTATAAGAGAGTAATTTTAGGTTCGAAAATTAAATTCAGTCGAAGCAACTAAAATGGTCCCCCCACTGAGAACATTCAATGATTTCCTTTCAAATCTTTTGCAAAAAGTGAACTAACTGTTTATTATTATATCAAGTAATTAGAATTGAAATTCCCCAGTTCAGAGCACTGTAGAGTCAATAACCAAAATAGATAATTTTGTGATAAAATGTACAATCTCTATGGTTTAACCCTCTCACACCGAGCGAGGCGGTCCCCAGTGGTCTAAAATTTTTTCCTTCAGGTATCCAACTGTGTTCGGAGACATTTTTCTGAAAAATAACTTCTATATATTCTTTAATGTTATTTTTCAACTGCATATGTTTTAAAATTATGAAAATATTGTAAAATTAGGCTTTCAAAATAATACATTTTTTAAAAAAACTGAGAAATTTGAAGAAAAATGACTAAAATATTTGCCTTACGCTAACAGCCATAGACAAAATCATATTCTAAATATACATAAATCCTTGTAGGAGTACATTTTTAAAACAGTTATCTGTGTTATGCTCTAAAATCTTTCTTGTACTTCAAAATAGCTTTGAGATATAGCTGAACATAGTTACTAAACTGGTAATTTTTCATAAAAAATGCTTTTCTTTTATATTTAAGCACTTAAAAATAATACTTGATTTTAAAATTGACCTTGGTGTTTAGAGGAAAACATTAAGCATATTACAGAAAACAATCTCAGAAAATTTCATATCAATACTTGAATAACTTTTTGAGAAATCATTGTTCGACAGCTTTCCTCAAAAATATCATTTCTCAGAAAACACATTTAAAGTTTTCATGCAACATAAAATAATGCTTACAGATCGGTAATAAAACATCTGAAACTCCATTTGTAATTCACGCAGAGTAAAAAGTGAGGCAAATTTAGAAAGCTGGTAAAACAGGCTACAAAATTAAGTCATAAAAAGTTTTTTTGATAATTTCATCAAAAACGACGATTTTAAACCAGTCGGATACCTTAACGGCGACGAAGGCCGGTCTGAGGCGGTTGGCTTCTTTTGAGGCGAGGTGAGGTTCTGAGATCGTTTAGGAGATAAGCGTAGGGGTCCAATTATCCCTGCCAACCACAGTCCATTTCCGTGTGGCTTAAGGGAAGGTTATATCAGGGGGTGGTGTGGTGAGGTAGATGACGACACAGGTTTGTAGAGTCGAATTCATGCCGATTCCTCCAAAAAATTCCCGGTTTTAAAGGAGCTAGAAGAAAAAAAGTCGTCTCGATATTGAAGAGATAAGTTTCTGAATACTAGGGAGCAAATGACACAGGCACAATTTTAAAAAATGAATGGTAAAGGAAGAGACAGCGACGCGAACATTCTCGATTTTAAACTTATTTCAATAAGACAGCTTTGAATTCATGATACATTTTGACAACGACACGTAAGTGACAAAGTATGCGATAGGTATTGGCTATAACAATTTAATCAGAAATCTCTTTTTAATCAAAGCTCCTAGTACATTTAGAAGAAGCATCTAGATGAGAGGTTGCCAACCTGTGGTACACGCACCCCTGGGGGTACGCAAAGGACTAGTTGGGTACACTAAATCAGAGTTGGTTAATAGCGGAAATAAGAAAACATAAGAAATTAAAATAAGTTACAGAATTTTGTTTCCTCAAGCCAATCTCGTTGTTCAATAACTATACCACTTGAATAGTTGATTGTTTTGAAGTGTGGTTTTCAGCTATCCTTATAAGTTAATACGAAATTATGACCATAATTTCGTATTAACTTTGAGTCATGAACTTTGAGCTTTGAACTTTGAGTCTTGAACATTGAGTCTTGAACTTTGAGTCTTGAACTTTGAGCTTTGAACTTTGAGATTTGAACTTCGAGCTTTGAACTTTAAGCTTTGAACTTTGAGTTTTGAAGTGCACTGAAGAAAACCGAGTATGCATTTTATTTGTTTTGGTGTTGAACTAATACTATTGTAAATGATGCAATAAATTGTACAGTAAAAAATATACAGCTAATGTTATTAATTCGAGTCATTCGATTCTTAAGCTAACTTAAACCCTTAACATTATTGATTAAAAACTTATCTGCATAGACGGGTGGTTGGTGGTGGTGGAGGGGAGGATATGACAGTAGGGGGTACGAGAAAATATAAAGATTAATCAAGGAGTACTCGAGGGAATAAAGCTTGGGAAACTCTGATCTAGATAACGAAGCATCTGGAAGAAAACGGTGCAAGGCAATTCATTGGAAGAGTTATTTATACATCTCAAAAAGATTGAATTACTTGATTTTTCAGCTAAATTAATTGGCCCTGTCAGGCAGATTCTCTAAAGATGGGACTGTAATATTTCATGCATAGTTAGTTATACCAAAAGTGTAGCAGGTATACATTTTTTTCACGTCCCCTACGCGATAATTGAAAACAACGCGCGCGTTTACGAAAACTACACAAGAATATACACCTTCATTATGATTTTTTAATTAAAAATTAGTAAATATTAGACGTTATTGTTTTAAAATCACTAACAATAGTATTTCAGAAAGCTATGTAATATTCAGCCAAATCGGAAGGAATTTTCTTTTTTATGCATTCGTGTTCTAAACATAAGCGAAAAAATAAGAAGAAATATTGATACATCAATAATAATTGCTGGTGGAATGTAACAAATGAAGGAAGCGGAAATCATCAATCTTCAACTTCTCGTATACGAACTCTACATGGCGAGATTTGAACTTTGAGTCTTGAACTTTGAGTTTTGAACTTTGAGCCTTGAACTTTGAGCTTTGAACTTTGAGCT
>BGPR01048335.1:0-11577 GCA_013235015.1 Araneus ventricosus | reverse complement strand
GGTAACCTTTGGTTCCGGTTGTATTGCTTGTTTTTGAATAAAGAAAAGAGCTATAAATGACAAATATTGTATAAAACATAATAAAGAGAATGAAGCAAAAAAAAACTGGTTTATAAGTGAACCATATGTGTTGTATTTTGGTCAAATACAAAGCCCTGTTTCGTCTGAATTAAAGACTTGCTTCAGGATGTCGGTAAACCATCAATTCAGGAAAAAGTTTTAGAATAATCTCGGCACGCTTCCATCCCAGAACTTGCCTCACCATGCTAGGAGACAGGTGGTGGTTAACACAAAGGTTGTCAAAACAGCTCATTTGGCTTTAAAGCGAGTCTTCCATTCCTACGTCCGTGGAAGTGCAGGGTCAGTTCAACAAATCTGTCAAATCTTTCATTGTAACTTCTCACTACGCATATGATGCCCTGTGTTAAGGTATCGCCTTTAAGCTGCTTCTCCGTCACCCAAACCATCAGCAGTTTCTCCATCTTTTCATGGAGAGAGCTCCGGAGCTTAGAAATTATTGTAACGCCCTTAGCTGGCGTTATACCCTTTATCGACTCCTTCTGTTTAAGCACAGTGCATATCGTTGAAGTTCCTCGTATCTCAAATGTCGTTCGTATTTCAAAACAAAACTTCGCTGCTCGACAGCGCTCGTATCTCAAATAACTCGTATGTCAGGGCACTCGTATCTCGAGGTACCACTGTAATTTAAATTTAAAAGAGTCAAATTTAATAGCTCTAAAATAGTGAAATAAAATTTGCTATCGATTGATATGAAATTTATCTCGCTATGATCGATAGTTCCCGAGAAATTTTAAATTATGTTAATTATATATTTCTAATTAATTTCCGTTTTTTAATAGAAAGTAGCAAATTCCGTCAGTGGTATGTCATGCGCGTGATATAGTTTGGTCGCCACGATGCATTTGATTATTTATCGCAATCGTGATGATATAATTTGATAATATTTTTTGATAACTTTTAACAAGCAGAGAGGTGTTTTGGTTTGATTAGAATTTCGAAAAAGAATTCCTTTGAAATTTTAACTTGTGACTTCGTTTGACAAGCTGAGAATTTCATGTTTATTGAATTATAATAAAATTGTTAAACAACGAAAAGTACTTCACACGGAATGGTGTTTAACAAGAGGTTTTTTGAATAAAGAAATATGTAAATAATATATAAATAAAAAATATATTTCCTGTCATAAAAACATGTTTATTTTATTTGTTTTCAATCAATGTGAAGCATTTCTCTCGCATATATATCTATTTAAACTCGTCAAATTTGACGGGAAATCTCTCGAATGAAGAGGCAATTTGCACCCGTCATACCATGACGGATGATTTTCTAGTATATTTAATATTAGTGCTCGATGGTATGTAAACAAACGCGTTTTTTAAAAATTTAATATTTTAATGCAGAAAATACTTTTATATAAAATATTATAATACGCAAAATATTCTTATCGTCCGCAAAATGTTTAAAAATAAAAAAAAGAATACCAGTTCCAACAAAGAAATCTTAAACTTTTCGAAACTTCAAAACTTCTCAAAAAATGACCAAAAGATTTTTAAAAATCACCGAAAGATAATTTTTTCCATAAGAGCTAAAAAAATTTTTAAAGAATGATGAAATAATTTTAAATTACCGATACAAATTTAACATAAAAATTGCGAGTTTCAATTCGGAGACAAATAGATAAATGATTTTTAAGTATCCATAATATTTTCATTCAATAGAAAAGGCAAAACTAATCCTTTCTATAAATGGAAACATAAAAATTTTTTAATCATAAAAATTATTTAATGAACTGTCACGAAATCTTCCTTGAAACCTCCTTACTGCTACATAGCACTTGCGAGAAAAGTTTGTAGAAAATATATTCAGTAATTTGGATATCTGTAGCGTGCAAACTTTTTATAAGTTTTCATTTTTATTTAAATAGATTAAACATTGGCGGCCATCCCTAAATACATGTAGCGATTGTTTATGTAAACAAAACGCAACAAACAGTCGTAAAACTTCATTTGCAATTTAATCAACAATTTTCAACTCATAAAAACAATAATTTAACGCACAATACATACAGATTATCATAAGCATGTCCAGTAAAAGGAGAGGTTTTACAAATTGATTTTTCAGAGATCATGAAAGAGAAGTAATGTGGAACGGGTCTATTCTGGTACCCCCGGTTGGGTTGGGTTCCGGGGTTAACGTGCGGAACCCAACCCAACCGGGGGTACCAGAATAGACCCCTAATTCAAAGCTGACGGGATCGCAACAAAAATGTGGGGTTTTTTTTCCAAATATTTGAATTAACCCTTAAAAGCCCGATTTTTTAAAAACTGATTTTAAAATATTTCTTAACTTTAATTTTGAATCAAACACGGGAAAGATACATTTTAAAAAACCATATTTTGTTTTAAGTATGATTTATGGCTAAAAGCAGTTTGTTTCTAACTGACAACATTGGGCTTTATTTCAAAAAAAAATTTATTCGATAAAATTCTATAATGTCAAACACAGATGAATTTTAATAAATAATAATACGGCTAAGGAATATCCTACAACATTGTAGATTAAAATATGGTATTCTCAAGCGTACAAACAAAGATAAAAGGATGCAGTCAAGTGAAAAACATCAATTTATTTTTACTGGAGGTCGCCCAGCTGTCGAAATTCGACCGTAATTCATTAAATTTTTAAGTTTGAACGCTATTGAGGTTATTTTGTCAAAGAGTACACCTCTATAATCATTACATATAATTTGTTTGAATTTTGTTCTATTATGTCAGCTGCGAGTGTGTATAAATACGTCATTATGCATTCATTTTCGAATTATTTGAAAAATATGAACGATAGGGAAAATGAGGTATAGCTTGGCTAAGTCATATTTAAAAAACAATAACGCGTTTATGACATTTCCTTGGGTTTTTTATTGCTATACTGGCCAGGTTTCGTCAAGGTTACACAGTTAATTTGCCTATCTTCTTCAAATTATATAAAATTTAAATAAAAAATTAATACAAAAATGAAATAAAGAATACGTGCTTCGTATTTTTTTTATATATTTTTATTGCAACAAAAAAACCGGGCGGTTCAAAAAATAAATGTTGTCCGACTGTTGACCACAGACTTTTATGTGTTTGACATTCAGTATGAACTTAAACAATGAATGTTTTATTTTATTTAATTTAATGTATCAGTAATACATACTATATATAAATCCCTTAGAGACAATCTCTACACTGTGCGGCTGTTTGACCACAGACTAATATGTGTTTGACATTGACAGATTCAAATCATCCGCATTTTGTATTTCACTCCGAAGAGGTTTTTTTAATAAATAATCTAAATAAACTCCCTCTTGGAGTGGATTTCACTGCGGGGGGAGGGGATTAAATCAATTGCAAATCATCCACTCCGTATTTACCCCGCTAATCTTTTACAGTGTATGAATGTAAACAATGAATATTTCATTTTATTTAATGTATTTGCAACACATATTATACATAAATTTTATCTTTCTACACTCCTTCTCCATACGAACTTTAACTATGCCAAATCTCACACTTCTCTGTGCGCGCAATGTGCTTAAAATGGGGAACAAAGTTTTTTTCTTCATGTATTAATATATAGATTTTTTTGTCAGCACTCGGGCTGGCATCTATATGTTGTCAAATGATTTAATAAAAATATCAGTATGTATCCTATTCGCTACAACAGGCATTAGAGATTCAGTCTTATTCTCTAGATTTTAGAAGACGAAAAAGGGTATGTTGCTTACAAGCAACACTATGCCTTTGAGGGTTAAGGAAAATTGAGTCTGAAAACGACCATAGGAAGGAAAAAAGACATTTTTTAAGTTCAAAATGACTGTAAAGATTTATTTTGAACAGTTTTAATAAATGATGCATATTTAATAAACTGTCAGTCATTTTAATAAATAAAGAGATTAATCATTTTTTTAAAATTAATTTGATCGCCGTATGAATCAAATACGATTCACATCTATTATCTAATTAGGTGACCCCTTCTCTACTGTAGTTAAGAGATAGCAGAGAAGGGTCATCTATTTAGATACATGGTTCGAATCTCAGACATAAGTCGTGGCGTTTAACGTGTTAACATTATGATGATAGCAAATGCAGGGGAACATAGAAAAAATTCGAATTACAAACGCTGGAACGAGCCAGATTCGAATTAGCCAAATGGAAAGTGTACTCACCCACTCGTTGCTGTTTATCCCAGCGACTCAGCTTCGGAAGTTGGAAGTGAGTTCTAATTAACGAGCGACTCTAGCAACGTCTCTCTTCGCCTCCAGTCACGTGATGCATTCGCTTGCTTTTTGACCTCCCTCCTCTTTTTCTTCCGCTTCTTGTCGTCATTTTCTGATGATGTACGCTTTTTCATATTCGTCTCTCTCTCTGTCACGACCTCTGACCCCTCCCGCGTACGGAGGCGCTGAGTCACCATCAAGGCCCCATCGCGGGCCCCAATCGGGAGGGGGAGGGGAAGATTTCTGAGGACAAGCAGAGGGTCCCGTTACTTATTAGAGCTTGAAATGTGATACTCGTTGCAGCCCGAAAGAAATATTCCCTTCGTAAATGTTGTTTTCGTTGTTGGAAGGCTCTTTCCGTTAATGCTCTAATGATCATGTGGAAAGACATTTTTAAATGAGTGGCTGAGGATGATAGAATTTTAATTTGGCAATAAATATTGTCCCGTAGGAAATCGGGTTTTAAAAGATTTATTTACAAAAGGCAAACCAGAAACAGAGGCTCACATTCAAACTTGAAATAAAAATACAGTGGAGTCTCCCTATAACGAAATCGCTTGGTACCAATTGAAAAATTCGTCATAAAGAAAATTTCGTTATACGGAGATTAGAGATTTTTGCTGTTATTTAAGTAAATGTTCCAAACTTTTTGATAGGTGCGATAAGTTCAAATGTATTTAATTATGATTTTCAATTGAAAATGAAGTAATATTTATTATAAATTTGTTAAAATTATACTAATTTTTATTGTATAAATAAAATGCTCAAAAGTGAAGACAATTCACGAATTTAGAGAATAAATGTACTAGTATGTACTTACGATTATTTTACTTGAAAAATTCCGTTATTTTACATTGCTTTGCATTTCGTGATGTTGAATTTTCAGAAAAATTTTCACATTTTAAGAGTGAGTGGTTCCAGAAACAGGCACGTGCGAGCGAATTGGTAGCACAGAAACTATCAACTTTCTTCAAAAATGACAAAAGTCAAAAAGATAAACCTCTGAAAAAATTCGTTATAGGAAGACAACCACTTCGTTATACGGAGAATATTATGAATGTTATTTAACATTCCGATTAAAAATTTCGTTATAGGGAGAAATTCGTTGTAGAGAGACTTCTTTGTAGGGAGACTTTACTGTATTTAATAACTTAAAGATAAGTTATTTATCAATAAAGCAATATTTGAAGTGGAGTTTTAAAGAATATCAATTTGACAAAAAAAATGTAATCAGCCAGTGTAAGACCTCTTTCTCGTATACTTACACAATATGGCGCGTTTTGTGCTTCACAGTACAGTGAAGAAAACATCTTGAACCTTTCAAAATTTGGCACAGACATGCAATTATGGTGTGAAGATACCACAGCAAATTTCATTTATCTAATCTTGTAATCAGCCAGTGTAAGGACTCTTTCTCGTATACTTACACAATATGGCGCCTTTTGTGCTTCACAGTGCAGTGAAGAAACATCTTGGACGTCTACCTTTCAACATTTGGCACAGACGTGCAATTTTGGTGTGAAGATTCCGCAACAAATTTCACTTACCTAACTTTTTGAGTTATCGCGTTCACACGAACGCGGACAGACTTCCCGTGCACGGATTTTGTCCAACGTTTGACAGAAACCTACAGATTATGTGTAAAGATTACATACCAAATTTCATACCCGTAGCTCTAATAGTTTTCGAGTTATCGTATTCACAGACAGACATAATTCCCAAATTGTGTTTTTCGGACTCAGGGATGTCTGAAAGGTGGAGATTCATCGGCATTTCGAAGTGGAACATTTTGAGGATTGCAATGCTTTCTCTTTGCACAACTTCGTATACGAAAGATAGCGTATAAGAAATTAAAGTGTTTTGTACAAAGAAAAATGTTTTCATCAGCGTTTGGAACTACAAAGGTAGATGAAACTGGCGGTAAACAACGTATTTTTTTACGGTCGATCCAACAACTGAAGTCGCAAATTATTATTATTATTTTACACATTACTCGATGTTTTAAAATTTCAATTGATTCAATAGCATGATATGTTCCAGTTTTCAACATTTATTAGTTGTAGGAAATTCATAAAAATTATAAAAATATTCTGTCGGGGGAATAATAATTTAAATTCTAAAACACTGTTGAACACACTTTTTTTAATAGTGAAACCCCATTATAACGAATCCTTAACTGATTGATCGAAAAATTTGCTGTAACCGATGACTCACTATACTCGATTGATACGGACCTACATTTCTGATGGTAAATCTGTGTGACAAATTTTATCTATCTATCTATTTAAATTTTTGAGTTATTGTGTTCACATGACAGACTTACGCGGACGGAGTTTTTTCGAAATTTGACAGAATCCTACAAATTATGTGTGAAGGTCACGTATCAAATTTCATCCCCGAATCTCTAATAGTTTTCGAGTTATCGTGATCACAGACAGACAGACATAATTCCAAAATTGTGTTTTTCGGACTCAGGGAGGTCTAATACGTGGAGATTCGTCAAAATCTCGAGTTCGAAGTTTTTGACGATTGCAATACTTTCTCTTCGTATACGAGAAAGTAAAACTGTAATAATTTACATAAATGAATTGTGGCAAGTGTCCTTGTCATAAAAACAGTAGATCTGTGTCAAATTTTGGCTCCTAGAGGTAAAAAAGGAAGATACACAGAATGCGTAGTCGATTTTCTTCACTATGCTAAGAGGCACAAAGCGCGCCACATTGTTGAAGTATGCTAAAGTACTGGATCAAAAATTTTTATAATGAAACTGTTGAAACCAAAATGTGATATACATTAATGTAGGATATTACCCGTAATGAATAATTTAATCACTGTATAACGAAGGATGTAAGAGCTAGATTAAATTTTTTTGGCGATAGATGGAGCCAGAGTTCTGCTCTGTACGAACTACGAGCAACGTCCTCTTTTTTCCAACAAAACCAGACTGCACGCTGAGAGCAGCGCAGCACACCGCAGGCAGCCGACATGTTAATACCTCTGTCAATCCCTCTGTTGTAAGTCAGATCAGTCTTGGCGCAGTTAAGCCGCCGATCTTCCCATCTCACTTTCCTTATGACTCTGTAAATCTCTAATACCTTAATATTCTTAACCCGTAACATCTATCCCTCAATAATCTAGCTCAACCTGGTAAACATGACTTCATGCAAATTAGCTATTTTCTCTTTAACTTTCTGTGTATATATCTTTTCCCCCTGTAAATTCTCCCTAAAGTACTTTAATAAATGTTTTGTATTTAACTTGAAGTCTACTCATTTATTTTTTGTAATATTTTGTTTTAAATTTAATGTAATAAAAACCCTTAAATCCCCTAGACATAAACCCGATCTATTTACCCCTTCAGTGGGAATTTTGTTTATTGAACGGAATCCCACATTAATTACGATTTAAAGACCACATACCAATTTTCATTCATCTAATTCATTGCGTTTTGTAGTTACCGCGTTCATATCAAGGGGATACACAGACCGACAAACACTCAACCTTTTGACGGATTTGGCTCGAAATTTGATACGGCGGAACAACAATTTTGATAATAGAACTGCCTGCCAACTAGCTGTTTAAGTTTTTGAATTATAAAAAATATGATAGAAATATATAAATTCGGTGTAAAGACCGCACGCACTATATTTTATTCGTCTAGATCAAACCGTTTTTGTGTTATCCCGTTTACAGACCGACAGACATAATTCCAAAATTGTGATTAATCGGACTTTAAAACGTGGTGATTCATGAAAATCTTGAGGTTGAATTTTTTAACCACCACAATACTTTCTCTTTGTATTGTAACAAAATTTGCTTGTGGGTGTACGCGAATGCAATCCAATAAGCAGGATTAAAAAAATAAAGCTCTTTATTTTACAAATATTCTAGAAAAATTCTTGGCTTGAGAGCTTGCCTTTATACTTTTCAACAGGAAGTGACTTCATTACGCAGGAACTGATGTAATATCCAGAAAGTTCATAAAACCAGTAGAAATAGGTTGAAAGTTCGAGGTCCTTCTAGAAAATTCCTTTTGTCGCCAAATTCGCCAACTTTTCCGCCAAGTCGCCAACTTTATCGCCAAGATTAGCATCTCAGGGAAACGACTTTATAGCTTTGTAACAGCTTCGTATGCGAGATAGTAAAATCTAAAATGTCGACCAAAATTGTTTCCAATTGGGTCCCACATCTCCCAAGGCCGGCCCTGCACAAAGCGCCCATATTGTTTTGGCATATGCAGGGTTGCCATACGTCCCATATATACGGGACTGTCACCGTATTTCAGTACTCGGTCCCGTATTGCTATTTGTCCCGCTTTCTCCCTAAACTCTGCATCATTGTAATTTTAAAATGACTTGCGTTTAGTTTTATAATTATGTGAAAGAAAAAAATGATATCCTTACGAAAGTAAAGTCAACTTTAAAATACGACTGGGACTAAAAAGGATTAGCCTCGCATCTTTTTTTATTATTCTACGCGTTAATTTTACTAGATTGCTTGGACTTTATTGATTTTTTATCAGAGTGAAACAAACCATTAGGGGCCGTTCAAATATTACGTAAGCACCCAAGGGGGGAGGGGGTTTGCGATTTGCTTATTTTTCCTGACAAGGGGGGGGGAATAAGAGAGACGCTTACGTAAGACATTAAAATCACTTTATTTCCGAAAATGCCTTGTAACGAGCACAAATAATTTAATTGTAAAAAATTAAATTTGAAAAAGAACTTAAATTTGGCAAAAGAAAATTAACTTGATTTTTTTTCGATGATGTTCCGAGGTCAAGCATTTTAACCACACAAGAAAAACATAAATGATAGATAGGATGAATGTTCATTGAACACAATGGATAATAATATCTTTTCTTTATAATAGCTGGAGGTGACAGCTCATAATAATGTTTGATGCATGAGGTTTATTTCTGAGAACTTGCTATTATTTCCAATGATGAGATTGAAATGAAATGGACCAATATGTTGTTTGCGCGAGTTTCCAAGCAAACACAAATAAACACGTTACAACAAACTTGAAACTCATTGAATATTTAGAGTATAAAAAAATATACTCTTAGTCGGGTTTGAAGTTACATCTTCTTGGTATGTACTGGAAAAAAAATCTCATTGAAAGCGGAAATAAAATTAAAATAACGAATATTCTCAACTTGTCGTTTTTTTTCCTCCCTTGGGTTCTCATAATTTTTTTAACAATAATAGTTCATTTTTTCTTTTTCGTTTCTTTTCTGGGATGTTTTTTTCAGTAATCAATTTCATAGCTGTTAATATCCGATGAGAGTTAAGTGGATAATTGTTTTGATGATCTTTTTTTCCCTTATTTGGAAAACGAAAATGAAAAATGTTTTTGATTGTTTTTATACTGATTTTTTCTTTCTATTATGTGTTGTATTTCTTCGATGTTGCTTAATAATAATGTTTTACTTCGATCTTTTCTGTTCTTAATGATGTTGTTTTCCTTCGACAACATTATGCACAATTTTTCGTTCGTTTTCACGAACGATTCTTCCGCCAATTTGTTCCGAAACGAAACTAATTACCTCACACCCCTCTCTGAAATGGTTGAACCTCGTAACCATAGTGACCGACAGCTCTACTGACTGGTATCTCGGGGGTTTTTTTAAATCGCACAGTACATAAAACAAGTCAAATCGGAAATATGTCTTCATTTCGAGAAATACTGTGTAAATTTTTTTTGGAAAGTTTCAAAAACTCTTCATCAGATAAACCTTTGAAGGATATTCAATGTAAAACTAATGATGTGTGGTGGCAGTATAAAAATTCTTCTAAAAGTTATAAAGAGAAGGAAGAGTTAGTGTTAAAAAGAGCTGAGGAAGGACTGCGAAAGACAACCAAAAGGAAATAAGTTTTTCTTGTTTATTTTATAAAGGTAATTATAATCAATTCTTAAAATTTTAAGCATATTTTATCATAACTTTAAATTTATAATAAACTTAGTATGAAATAACTTTACTTATTCTTGTTAATATTCGCTACATTTATTAAAATATGTAGAGTATACTGACATTGTAATATGTAATGAAGTGTTAAAATTAACATCTTTCTATAATTTAACAGTAAATGATATTTACTAATGCAATCTTAAAGTGAAAGTATTCTTCAATTTTCAAAAGTAATAATCTAGGAAACTAAGTGGTTCGAATACGACTTTGTGTTTTGAATAACATATTAAATAACAGATAACAATAATAGATTATGAAAATACTTTAAAAATGAATCATTCACCAATCTGAGATTTAATTTTTTTTCACTTCTTATGTTTTAGATTTAAAAAATTTTACATATTGTAATGATTGTTGCCTTTCAAGTTTATGTAGTTACAATAGCGTAATTGACAGTTATAAAAGTGTTTTGAGCTTTATAGGAAAAGAAAGTTTTAATTTACTTTTATATAACAACTTACGTTTTTGATATAAAAGTGATTACTAAACGTTTAGTCCTTTTGTCACATGCTTAAAACGTATAGGAGCAATTGTGGAAAATTAACGAAGAAGTTTATCAAGATTCCTTCTGAGAAGAAAGCGATGAAGTAGTAACAGAATGGAGAGGAAATATAATAACAGAGATGGAAAAATGGCTTGCGCAACCTTGGTCAGCACCTGAATAGATAATGGGCATGTGCAAAATTAAATTTAAAATATAGCTACGTTCTTTTAAAATTGCGATAAACTAAGAAATTTTCTTAAACAAAATTGTAAGGAAATTAAACTTACATTTTATTTTTCATATTTAGCCGAGTTAGAGTTTATTTGAATTAGGTCCTAAAATTTTTAAAATTAGATTATTACTGTTATACGCTTTGTAAAAAAAAAAAGAACGGGGCGTTTTCAGTTTGCTTACATAATTATAAGAGAGGGGTTTGCGATTTGCTTATTTTTGCTCACAAGGGGGGTCAAAAACTATCAAAAACATGCTTACGTAATATTTGAACGGCCCCTTAGCTACCCACTTTCTACTTTCTCGTATAAGTAAGTATACAAAGAGAAAGTATTCTAATCGTCAAAATATTAGAACTCGATATTTTGACATATCTCCACGTTTTAGACCTCCCCGAGTCCGAAAAACACAATTTGGGAATTATGTGTGTCTGTGAACACGATAACTCGAAAACTATTAGAGCTACGGGGATGAAATTTGGCATTTGATCTTTACACATAATTCGTAGGTTTCTATCAAACTTTGGACAAAATCCGTCAATGGGAAGTCTGTATGTCCGTGTTAATGTGAACGCGATAACTCACAAACTTGAATAGCTAGATGGATAAATTT
>BGPR01048334.1:0-11577 GCA_013235015.1 Araneus ventricosus | reverse complement strand
ATTTCTATATTTTTTGCAATACATTTGTAACAGATTTTCTTGAAGTGCCTTTATATACTGAGATGTTTGTGTCTCTTGAATGATAAATTTTTCATATTGTGTTTAGATTTTTTATAGTATTATTTTCTGCATGGTTTTTAAAATGTTTTATGATTATTTTTTAAATGTGTGCTTAGTTTTTCAAATTATATTGAATTTGTACTCCTTAAAAAAAACTTAAATGTGATGATTTGATTTTTAAAAAAAAGAAATTTTAGATTCTTGTGCTAATTTATTGGCTTCATCTGGAAATGTAACAAATCGGTTCTAGTTTTAGTACTTTTTTTATTTTTAACATAAAATTTCACATGCATTCAAAATATTTTGATTTCATCATATCCAGTTAGTTTCATATAGAAAAGTAGAAAGGACTATAAGTTTCTTCTAATACTGAGTATTAGAAAAAAATGTATACCACATATATAATTTTTAATTTTCAGTTTGCAATATTTTCCACCATTTAATACATACCATTATAGTTTGCAGGAGTATATGAAGAATTGAAGTTAAAAATAATTACAATTATTATCATTTCGATAAGCTATAATATTTTTGGTTAGTTAAATAATCCATTTTAATGTGTTAGAATTTTTAATTAATTTAATAACCCATTTTTGCAGAATGAATATTGTTTTTACTTGTGTATGAAAATGACTACAATAAACATAAATACTAATCATGTTTTAATGAAAAGTAATTTGAAAAGTGTGCTTTGTTGTGTAAAAAAATATGCTGTTTTGCATTTAACTGTGTTTTTTATTGTGTTTATTTGAAACATTACACATAGTCACAATACATCATACATGTAACATGGGAATAATTCTCATCTAAGAAGTTTTTTATAAAATCTGTTTTAATCTGTTAATGCTTTGAATTTTTTTATCATCTCAGTTTGAATTTTAAATGTTGACAAATGTAACAAGTAATGAGCAAGGAAATTTCAAACTTTGGCAAGTAATATTGCTTTACAAAGAATTAATCCAGTGCATTTTTTAACACTCTTGATATTGGAATTGTAGGTGTTCATGTTTATAGTTAAAACATACAGTTAGATATTATGGGTATTTTATTAAAGTATTTTTCGATAATTATCCTTTTCTATCATTCTATTTTGTAGAACAAGCATGAAGTACAGTTTATTCGATTATACATTCTTATGAGTTAACTATTGACAGGTTACAAAAATTATGCTTAGATTGATATAGATTTTAAGAATTATTTTATTAGCAATATGCATCATAACTGAAGTTACTAATATGTATAGAGAAGCTGCAAGAAACTCGCTTGCATGATAAAGTATTCATGATGTATTATTTATATATGCTGAAGAGATGAAAAAAGACACATGCTTATATTTTCATAAAATAGATGTAATAGTTCCTACAATAAGGAAATAATTATTTACACTATATATAATATTTATAAAGAATAATTTACAATAAAGTGATCACAGATAAAGCCAATTTACCAATAGTTTTGAAACCTTTTAAGAAATCTACAACTAAAAAAATTGCACTTATGTAAATGTATATTTTATTTCAATTACATTATAAAAACATTATAAGCCTTTGTTTTTATCCATTCAGCAAAATGTGACAACTTTTAATAATATTTATTACCAGTTGTTAATCTAAAAAAAAGTTCGAAAATATTCTTTGATTATCAATGCAGTATATCTTTTCACTCTAATTTTCACATTAAAGGAATACAGTTTTTTTATTTGAGAAAATAAGATGACAAAAAACTATACATCCGATTTTTGCTCAAGAGACAAACGACCATTGTTTATTCTTTCCGGAAAGAGTAGCGAGAGTCGTTGATTATCAAAATAAATATGTTACGCGCAAAAAATGCTAGCCACAGCTTGAGCTGATTCAGACTGTACGTGTAGATTCAGCGCGCCGTGTATTGGCCTAAGTCGTGTGACGTCATCCTCCTGTTGTGAGGCTTTCTTATCTCTCGGAGGTGACGGTTATTTTCGATCAGGAAGGACCGAGAGATAACATGTCTGCAATTTTGAAGAGGCCAGGGAGGAAAGTAGAAGGGTGGGATGGGGATTGCAACGTCGCTCAGAATGAATGGAGTTGACCTTGGATGAAGTGGTGTTGTTGGATAGGGGATTTCTTTATCATTCAGAATGTTTCTAGGAAATGTTGGTGTCTACTCAATTGGGTGCGGGGGGGGGGGGGGCATTTTCTCTTCGAGAGGATTGTTGGGGTACGATCGTTGCCATCGCGGTACGATACGCATTTCCGGGAGTTTTTAATCGCAAACGCGATTTATTGAAAGGAGCGCGGGAAATACGTGATCTTATGCAGAGGCTCGGATTATTAAATAGGAAAAGTACGGAACTGCCTAGGGGCGCCGCAAGTGTTGTGGGCATTAAGATTTTTTTTTTGCTGTACTTTCAAGCTGTTATTTAATTTGCAAAGGCCATGCACTCGAACTTAATGAAATTAAAATCAAGTAACGTTTAAATTTTGGAATATTATTCTGAATATATTCCTAATTAATTACTTTTTGCAATTTTTATATTGTTATTTAATAATTAAAAAAAAATATGTTGCATTATTATTTTTGAATATCTGATCCTATGATTAAATAGATAGTGTGTAGATTGCATTTAAAATATTTTGTCACTTTTTCTTACTATTTTGTTTAAAATTATTTTTTAATTTTAATTTTGAATTTTTTATAGGCAATATATTGAAATCAACTTTCTTGAAAATGGTCCGCAATTAAATGTTTTGCTATTTTATTGTGTCAAAATCTGCTACTTAAAAATGTTTATAGAGATAAAATTAAGATCAAAATAAAAATATCTAGTTTGGGAGGGGGGGACTTGCATTGCCTGTCGGCCTCTAGAGGGCTTAATACGACCCTTCTAATGCTGATGGTTGAAAATTTATTTTCAGAAAATAATCGATGAGGAATATTTACAAAATAAGAGAATACATGCACAAAATTTAGTTTAAGAAAAACAACTTTTGCTTGTGTGATAAAAATTTCTGCCTTTTTGTTTTAACAAAAATTATATGCTTTAGAAATTTTTCATATTACAATATTTTAATAAAATGAATAAACTTTGTTTATTTATTCAATTTTTTAAACTTTTCTTTAAATTTCGCAGGTTCTTTGATTTTGGATTAAGACTTTTAAAGAAAGTAAGAAAATAATTTCTAATTATGTGACAAGCATTTTTAGCGAAATAAATGGTTTATTTAACGTGGAAAATTAAACTATACATTACTTTTGCTACAGAGGGTAAGACGATAGATTCGTCCCCATTAATAAAGTAGTTTTATAGCTTACTTTACACTGAAATGTCAATGTAAAAAAATGTATTATTAAACAATTAGATCTTTCAAATTAAGCAATTAAATCTTTCAAATGAGCAATATATTATATATGTAGTATCCTTTTAATAATTTAATACAATAATTTAATTTAATACAATAAAATAAGTCAGTAACTCATCCAATTTAATATTTTTTTAAGCCGATAGCTATTTTTCAAAGCAAATATTATATAAATTATATATAATTATATATAACAATTGCTTCTAAGCCTGTAGGCTTAGAAGCAACTGTTGGTTTTTATGTATTAATTATTATTATTATTATTATTATACATTGAAAAAGAAAACAACTAAATGTCAAATGTTGATTTAATTTAGTTTCCATAGAGGATATATAATTTAAGGAGTATTAACTTTATTTCAAATAAATAAATTATATTTATTCTTTTCAAGAAAAACAGAAAATAATTAGCATCTTTGTAAAGTTCCAATAATTTAAATCATGTGGATATATAATTTAAGAAGTATAAAGTATTTTTCAAATAAATAAAATATATTTATTCTTTTTCAAGAAAAGTTCTTTCAAATCATAAAATTTTTAAAACTCCCAAGGAATTATTTCTTGTTGATTCAAGTCAATATTATATCTTTTCAGATTATAATTATTTTCATAACTTCACATTCATTCTTATTATAGATAAAAAAAATTTGTATAATGTAATTTTAATACAGACAAATCATTTCTAAAGTTCATTTTTATGAATTTTGTAACCCTCAGAAAAAATAAATAATGTTATTTAGCTTTCGCACAGAATGTTTATAATAAATGTCAAAGACACAAAAAAATCAATATCAAATAATTTATTGAGCCACATAATAGTTTACTAAATATTGCAAATTAATAACATTTCTAATAAACTCCGAATACTGAGCATGATGGAAAAAATTAGCTTTCAAATCATTAGTCCTCATTTTTTACTTTGTTTTATCATCATTCTTATGGAAAAATAAAATAAAAAACACTTGTGCTGTCTCTTTCTATGTGATTATGAAAAAGTCTATATTTAATTTTTTAAATATTTTATCAAATTGGAACAAAATCGAGTTCTGGAAACATTATGAGGTATATCGAAATAAATAAACAAATTTCAAGATCCTAACAATAATAAAATAATCAACACTAATATTTTTTTAAGTATCTCAGGCATGTAAGTTTCATTTATTTATAATTAGAAATCAATTAAACATAATGGTAACACATCTGAAATAAAAAAATAATGGGTAGAAATTGATTACCTTTGTATGAATGAATGAAGACAACTGAGCAGGAAATTTGGTATGAAAATTTAAAAAGCAGTATTAATTTTGTATATGATACATTCATTTTTTAATATACACTATGCCAATTTAAATACTTAATTACTTTATTCAACAAAAACAATTTCAAAGATATTTAAATTAAAATACATATAACAGTCATTTTCTGATTATCCCTAGACCACTACTAATTTTCTTTCTTATATATTAAAATGCATTGAAATTTCATTATTTATAATTAAGACAATCAATAAAACCACATAATTTACACACTGATATAAAAAAAATGTTTAAAATTATTTAGATTTATGCATCTACGAAGACTTGTATAGAATTTATATGAATGAATGAAACAATTGACAAGGAATTTTTTTTTCTAAAATTTACACAATGTTATTTTTACCAAATATTTAGAAATGCTTTATTCAACAAAAACAATTTTCAAAATTTAATAATAAAATATATCACAATCATTTTTAATTATCTCAGACCGCAGAAATCTTCTTTTTTTTCTCAAAGGAACTGAGTTGGCTAAGGAATATACATCATAATTTGGCATTTTAAAAAAAATTGTAGCCTTTTAACCCGTTCAGGACCGTCATCACTATATGTGATCTCTCTTTCCATCCTTTACGGCCGTCATCACATTGATCTCTCTTTCTGCTCCGCCCGTCATCACATATATGCGATTTCAACTTTGGAACTTTTTATTTGAATTTTTAAACGGCGCTAATGTGGCGGAAGTCCATTTACAATTTCGAATAATATTTCACGGAGTGTTGACCTTCAGTATGCACTTTTCGGTTCCGGATTTTTTTTGTTGGATGAGGGAGCTATTTTGATTATGTAAACAACTGCGCGTGTTAGGTTGCGCTAATTAAAGCGTTATGATTAAAGCAATTAAGAGCTATAGATTTATTTTGCGGTGGATTTTTTTTATTTTTTGATGGCCTTTGATGAAAGGATGGAATGTTTATTGGTTTAGGGGGGTTGGAGTAGAAGATTATCGTTTTGCAGTTTTGGAGTTCGCTATGACAGGTCTTTTGTATTTTTGTGGATGTATATATTATATTTTAGTTCAGTGTTTGAAAATATCATTGAATTTATTATTTGATATTAGATATACTATCAATGATAATAAATTGTAAATTTCAGCGTTCTACTTTGCATAATAATTTTATATGAATTTTTTATAAAATTAGGCTAACAGGAAAATCACTTGTTCCCGTGCGTACGCATCCCTCGAGCTCTAGCGGCTTGGGGAAGCACTTCTTTCTCCTTTCGCTGGTCCTGAACAGGTTAAGAAAAATAAAGAACAAAGAGATTTTTTTTAAATAAAACATTGTTAGCATAAAGTGTAAGATACTAACTTAGAAACTGACTCATTGTAAGACATACAAAAGGTTTCAAAATTATTTTCGTCAAATTAATAGACGCTAGCAGTATTAAAGGCATCCAGAGACAAAACAGCTCCACGTGACAAGACTACCTGAAAATACAAACAAATTTCTATTGATTCCATTTACGAATGTGCTCCCCAAATGTTCGTACACTTACGATTTTCAATGAAATAGTGCTCTATCCATTAATTAAAATTAATTATTTCAGAATAGTATTCAATAATAAATCTATAATCTATTCTTAACAAAACTACATTAAATATTTTTTAAAACATAGCAAAACTTTATTTTTAAGAAATTAATAGTCAAAAAGTAACAAAAATTTTATCTCACAAAGTCTTCTACACTTTAAAAAATGGCTATTTATTCTATAACCTATTCTATTCATTATTTAAAATGGCTCGTAGTCGTAACAGAAACAACGATCAGCATTCGAAAATTGATTATTTTTTCATCATTGTAGTAGTAAATCAGTTCGGAATATCGCTAAATTAGTTAATTTGGCCCCATTCTACAGTGCGGTGTCTTGATGAAACGCTTTAAAAGAAGAAAATAGGATCGAAAACAAGGTAAGAAAAGGTCGACCGTAAAGGTTAACAAAACGCTATCAGAAATTTATAATTAGAAAATTTGTAGCAGAAAAATCCACGTTTGGAGTGCTTTAAAAGTTTCTGCAGAATTTAATGAAAAAATGTTCTACTTCAATTTTACAAACTGTTCAAACGAGTTCTCAGGAGCAGCTGGATTAAATGGGCGTTCTGCCCGTAGAGAAAATTTTTTTGTTAGTGCGAAAAAAACAGAAAGCAGGCTTTCCTTCACAAAAAAATGATAAATAAACCCCAAAACTTATTGGAATAATGTCTTGTTGCAGATGAAAGCAAATTTAAAACATTTTTTTGATTACGATGGACGTATAATGGTATGGAGAAGAAAAAATTAAGGAACTTATTAAAATTATTGGAATTAGTTATGACAGATTGGTATGGCGGTGAAGATTGTCCTTTGTTTAGGGGGGGTGCATGTCAGCATCAGGACTAGAGTGGTGACCTTTTTTTAGATGGCATAATGAACCAGTATACATTTAAATATTTTAGAGACTATTTACAAGTATCAGCCTAAAATTTGGGTATTGGAAACAACTTTTTTTATCAAGATAACGATCCTAAACGAGGGGTCACAGACATTTTGCCTCCCTGGTGTCTCTATAATTCTCCACAAGAATTTGAAAGCACCACCTCAATCCCATGAGTTTGAACCCAATAGAACATATTTAAGGAAAGAACTGGAGGTTGGAAGGTACGAAAACACTACATTAAGAGCAAGCGAACTAAAAACAGTAATGATGGAAGAATGGATGAACATTGATGCAGAAATTACAAAAAAACCCCCAGTGAAATCTATTTCCAAACGCAGTGGATGTAAAGGATCTCATAGCTCATCGAAAAGCAGAATTTGTTGATTCAGTTTGTATAAAAGTCTTTATATGGTTCGTTGTTTTTTAAAGATGCATACGGCGAAACCAGTTTCATTATTGATTCTGGATCCGTCCATGTACATCACAAGTATTATCATTTATCTTGCGGGTTAGCTCATATTTTTTTTTTCAGGAGGGGAATTTCAGAAGTCCTTATAAATTTGACAATTTTATTGGAATTAAATACAAGGAATTGAGCTTCGCTGGGCAGATCACCCCAAATCTATTAACTTAGTACATAGCTTTGGCTACAATGAAGCGGGAGAATGCCAGTCAGGACTTGTAGTGGATGTTGTCCTGTAAGCCTTAGTAAATTCGTTAAGAGAAGATTCTTTGAATGGAGTGTAGACTTGGTTTTGGGTCGCGTTTAGGACCCTCCTCAAATTCCTATTTTTTCCTGTGACTGTAGCAAATGTTTTCTTATGTTTTATATATAGTTAAATTTGGCACTTAAGTTCCATAACATTATAAATTAACACCCGCAACTCATTAGAATTTTGTTAATTTTCAGATTCTGACACATTTAAGATATTGTTATAACGTGAGCTTTTGAATATTTTATTGGGAGTTTAGGGAACGTCTGGATAATTTCGTTGTGGCCAATTGTTTTTACACGTTGGAACGTAAACCTCCCTACTGCTAACCGGCTTTACAACTCTCCGGCAAACCCTGCGTAATGCCTAAATGCGCAGTACAAGATGCTTCATGCGCATTGATACACGCATGGCTTTGCGATGTATCATACGCCGTACAGACAGGCAGACAATTTTACCTGTTCCACCATATAAAACTGTAAGAGATAATATATAATGCAAATACAAATAAACAAATAAATATAGATACAATGAACTTGGAAATTATTAAAGGAGAAAGGCACTCTCTACGATTTATTTGAAGTAATTAGTTATTTAAATACATACTGAATTTTAATCTATGTTTTTTCAATTGATCTCTACAAAAGTAAATTTAAATGACCAATTTCCTGAACTACAAGCAGGGATGCTTTATGCATTTTGAAAACGAATTACAAAAATATAATAATAAGCAGTGAAAAAAATGGATAACTAAAAAAAAAATATATGCAAAATTCAGGAAGATTTTAAAAAAAGAAACTAGAATAAGAGATAAAAAACTAGGAAAAGGAGATAAAAAAGAGTTCTCCTCGATAATAATGAAAATTAATAGAGACTTTGTTTTTATAAGTTATGGCAACAGAAGATGAAAGTTATCCTAAAAAAATTAATATTTCGTAAGTACACTACACAATGGACTGGCGAATCTTTTTTCCTCGTCCCCAACTTTTAGTAGTAGGTGTCAGATCATAAAACAAAATATTCAAAATAAGAGTGACAATATTTCTACATATGGTGACAAAGTTGGGAGAAGAATCAGCTTCAGAATGAAACTTTCCTAAAACCTGAATCTAGTTAATATCTTTTAAGTAAACTGTTATCTTTGAAATAAAAGAAAAAAATATGCAACATTTCGCGAGACCACTATCAAGATCTGACTCGGTACACATGTTAAATGACCATCCACTCGACATGCAGCGGTCTCAAGCTGCCTGCCTATACAAACCACAGAAGAAGAATCAAGTCTCACTCCATAGACCATGTGCTTAACTTTTTTTAACATTGCGCTTCACATAGACGGTACGCCACCTGTAGCGGGCAAGAAGACTAACTTTCGAATACGTCATTGTGACGCGAAGAAACAAACCGTTTCATATCGTCGCGACAACGATGTAAACAATAATTTGTTGTGTATATTTTCAATTCGTTTTCTGATTATTAAATATATGAATAGCTAAATTTTTTTTTATATATATTGTTAAATTTAAAACATTTATTGCTTTAATAGTAATGCCATTTATTATTGTTTATATAAATTATTTTTTAGATCTCGCTAAATTGATTTTTCTTTAATACAGAAGTATAAGTAAATTTGAATATCATTCAAACATTAAAAAAATTGTTTGCCTGTTTCCTAGGCTACCAAAATTTTAACCTGTTTGATTTATAATTTAAGAGATTCAAGTTTTTTCATATGAATAATTTCATTTATCCTTTTTTTTTTTGAAGAAAAGTTCTTTCAGATCTAAATTTTTTAATAATAGGAAATTAATTTTTTATTGAATTAGATAATATTCCTCTTTCAGAACATGTTAAAACTTCAACGATAAGTTAATTTTTCATAAATTCACATTATTATTTAAGATACTAAAATTGATGAATATAGGTAATTTATTCACTTGCAATTTTCTTAAACTCAGCAAATTATATTTGTTGCTTTAGTTACTATTATATACTATCATATCTAGAATATTTTAAAACCAGCAGTTTTTAATAAATACATTCATTCTTCTGCCAGAACCAAGAGAAAAAATATTGGTAGAATGTAATTTCCACAGAGGAAATTATTTTTTACCGATTAATTTTCAAATTTTTTACAACCCCCCTCTCACAAAAAATAAATACCTGTATATATAGTTATGAAACAAGATGCTACAATAAATACAAAATATTTAAAACAATGTTAATTTTATTGAACAAGCATAACAGTTACAAACATAACATTTCTAACAAATTCTGCCTAGAAACCAGAGTTAAATTATTTATACAGTATAAAATTATTCGATACAAAGTGTTATAAAAAGCCAATAGAGGGACATTTATTGAATGAACTTAGCTCTGGTGGCCCTATCAGGAGTTAAAACTTCAATGCACCTCATATAATTCTATCTAGCATTGGTAAGTGTCATGTAAGAGTATGATTTTTGAAACAACAAACACATTTTTTTTAAAACATTTTATAATCTGAAATATAATAAAATCATCAAAAAAAAAAATAAAATTGGGAAACATATTTCAACTTATTTTTAGAACTTGTGTTGGATTTGAAATCATGGTTCATAATTCGAACATAAGAAATAAAAAAACGGTGTGCTTCTTTGTGTTCCAGGTGATCATTAAAAAAACCTCTATATTTGACAATGTTGAATTTTTTTTGCTGATACTATTTTTTTTGCGAACATAAAATTAAATTAGGGCAAAAAACATTCATGCTAATTGACAAAATGAGAACTCAGATTATTTGTTCGGCTAATTTAAACCAGTTCACTGATATCATATTCTTTAAAACCTAAAACAGACTGTATGATTTTCTAGATTTTCTCATCTACCATTAACTTTTAACATTCAATGCACATTCATAAAGGCGACAAATATTTTTTTAGAAAATATCCTGAAATATAAGATAACACATTTTCTCAACACTATCTAAGATCTATTTAAAATATAAGCTGTCTACATCATGTAGGTGATTGTTGAAAAATAAACGGCTAAATTACTATTACCAACTATATTAAAATACTAACTATACAAATATGCTTTATTATATTCAGTTGCTAACACACACATAATCATTAAAACTGTACTGATTATCTGAGTTTACGAATCATTCATGATTAATGTTTTACATTCTACCCATTCACGAGAACACATTTTTTAAAGCAAATAACTTGGAATTATAAGATAAAACATTTTTCTTCACTGTCTCCAAGAGCTTATATGACATAAAATGAGTCTTTTTTTTGGTCAAAGGAGTAGACAAGTTGGATTGCATTTTTTAAAGATAAAGGAGTTTGTTTTAAAAAAAAAGGAATTTGTCAAAATATAATGGACATTATAAAAGGTGTGATGATAACTAAACAGACATTGTAATATTATTACATAAAAGTTAGTATTTTTAAGTATCCTCAGACTCAGTTTCATTATTATAATTAAATAAAATCAATGAAACACATAAACACTGTATAAGTAAGAAAAAAATATTAAAATTAGCTACCTTTACATGAATGGATAAGAACGACTGACAGAGAATTTAAAGGAGTATTAATCTTGTATCAATACAGCTTTTTTAATATACTGAAATGCTAATTTAAATGCCAAGAAATGCTTTATTCAACGAAAACAATTTACACCAGAATAATTAATAATAATAAAAAAATCAACAGTCGTTTTAATCTTAGACCACAACAATACGTAATA
>BGPR01048333.1:0-11577 GCA_013235015.1 Araneus ventricosus | reverse complement strand
ATGGTCCATGCCCCGTTAAAAAATATATCAAATATTTACTTTTAATTCAAGTTTTTGTATCCACGCGAGGAACAAAACCCCTTATCCGGTTTCCAGAAGCTGTTTCATATTCTCCATAGTAAATTTGCAAATCTTCTAGTAATTTCTTTTTAAGTGTAAATTTAACGAAGGAGTAAGGGAATGGGATATCCATCCCCTCACCGTCAACACTAGCCAATTTGGCGAAGTGATCGGCGAGCCCATTGCCCGGGATTCCGACGTGAGCCTTCACACAGACAAGCCCAACCAATCCCTCCGCCAAGCAAAATTTATTTTTTATGGAAATTACAAATTTAGATCTAGACCCGTAGCCATAGGCGGCTGGTGCACCAAAAAAGTGGGGGATAAAAAGAGGGGGGGGTGGGTGTCACCCCCAAAAGGGTTTTTTTTTTTTTTTTTTTGTAAAATTGGGCTATATTATTGGATTTTAACGTCATTATTGATTAAATTCTTCGACCTTCTCTAAAAAATTCGGGACACGGCCTCAAAAATCGGAACGGATTACCACCGTAGACTCCCTCCTTCCAATTCAAAGTTCCATTTGAATTCTTATGAAATAATAACTTGAGAAAAATACAAAACACTTACCTATTAAGTAAGTTCTTCTTTCTTTAAACTCGTGAATCTATCAATGATGTCGTCACAAAACGGCGTACTCCCAAACACAGAGAAAGCAGGTCAGTTATAAATTTATTTATTTGATATTATACAATATACATCTGTATTATAAATTAGAAGAAAAATAGCCTGCGATTTTCGTTTTTCGCAAATTGTTCTATTACCTCAGTAAAGTCAATATCTATAGTATTTTCGATCTTCAAAACAGCAGGTGCAAAAAGCCTCTCTTGACACATACTATTTCTAAGGTATGATTTTAAAGATCTTAAGCATGAAAAACTTCTCTCACATGATGCAGTTGAGACAGGTACCAAAAGAAGAATTTGGATTAGTTCTGTCAAGTATGGAAATATATCACAGAGTTCCTTTTCAACAAGAAAATTGCACCTTTTCCTCAGTTCTGTTATCTCCGTGGATATTTCTGGCAAAGAGTCGATGTATTTTTTATACATTTTCTGAAAAATTTGTATCTCTCCCTTTATTTTTTCCATATCAAGATCATACGTTTCAGAGACTTTTTCAATTGATGCATTTTTTATAACTCTTGCTAGCTCGTACTCCTTTTCTTCTCTCGGTATGTGTATTGGGTTTCCTTCCCATCATTTTTCGATGGATCATTAATTTTGAACTTCGAAAAGTGGGGGGGGCAAGGCCCCTTTACTTTTGGAAGTGAGGGGGCAGTTGCCCCCCCCCCCGGACGAGCCGCCTATGCCCGTAGCTCTTGAGGGCCTCGATGGAAGACCTATTATCAGTGTAAATGTTGATTATATTTTTATTTTCAATAGCCCAATCCACCGCCTCACCCAAAGCCGCAAGTTCGGCCTGGAAGACAGTGTTCTGGGGTTCCAATTTTTTACATATAATTTTATGTTGAATTTCTCCATGGAGAATGCATACAGAGAACCATCGACTTTGGGCCCATCTGTGCACACCTCGAAATGACTACCTTGGACTTTATCTCTTAGTTCTAAAACTCTGGTATTTAATGGGATCTCTGATAGTTTTTCAAATTTGTCCAATTTAAATAAATCAATAACACCATCGAGTCCTCTTAAGCGACAGGTCCAAATTTGAAACCTTAAATATTTCATTTTAGCTGTTATGTATAATGGTGGAATACTGTACAGGACGTTAAGTGCCTGCGTGGTAGTAGTTCTGTATGGTCTGAGCAGTTTAATTAGAAAAACTCGTTGTATCGCATGAAGCCTTTTGATTTATTCACAAGTTAAGGCTCCGCCCCAGACGCCAGGGCCATAGAGCAAAGCCTTCTCGATAACTGTTAGGTACCGTATTTTAACCAGTTTTTTATCCGAATTCCAGTCTGTCTTTATTATTGGGGCTGTCCATAAATGATGTCACACTTTTTTTCAATATTTTTGACCCCCTCCCCCCATTTGTCACAAAGTGTCACACTTTACCATACCCCCTCTCCCCCCTTGTCACATGTCACGCTATATTACATAAACATATACTTTCAGTTCAGAAACAAAGCACTACGTTATAGATCATATACCAAATTTTATTTTTAAACTTTTAACTACGTGTTTTAATGACATTTGTGAGCATAACAATAATAATGACTATATGTGTACTCATTTTGTATGAAATAAGATTAAGGTTTACAACAAAAACTTAATTAATATACAATAGTAATAAGATATTAATATAAAAGAGCATTTGAAAGCAGTAGTATTTTGGAATTTGATGTATTTTGCTTTAAATCTTATCTTTACTTTATGAACACAAAATACTCTTAAACAGATTGAATTACAAAAAAAAAAAAAACGCCTCAATAAAATCAATCTGTTTGTGCCGCTACCAATTCTTCCACTCACCCAGGTGGGGTGATGTATCTTTGTTGGACATTTCAAGGGTGTGACAGGGGGAGGGTTTCTTCTAATGGTGAAGAATTTCATATTCTCAGAACCTACTCTGAATGCAGTTTTCGAAAAGAAAGGAATAAAAGTGAGAAAAAAATAACACGAAAGTTGTTTTAGCCCCAATTAAAAAAATACCCCCTAATTCTGTTAATTTCAAAATTTAATCTGCTGATTTTAAATGTTTTTATTTTAACCAAAATATGTGATATCACACTTCTTGTTACCTCCTTCCTCCCCCTTGTCACAAACTGTCACAATTTCACGAACCCCCCTCCAAGCGTGACATCATTTGTGGACAGCCCCATTCTATTAAAATCATTTGTTAGGTTATAGACTTTTGCATGTAACGATAAAATATGATAGGACCATGTCAATCTGCTATCCAGCAGAACACCGAGATATTTCATTATTCTTATACTCTGGCCATTTATCTTGAAGATGGGTTTTCTGTTAAAGATGTTTTGTCCCTTTCTCTTCTGCTGACGTACAAGGGATCTAAATGCAAGTCCCTGACACTTGCCAACCGACAGCTCAAGTTTCAATTCTACCAATGTTAAGTGCTTCATTAGTATTAATTTCCCATTCTTTCCTGACGCTGCCGGCCGTAACAAGCGCAAGGTCGTCTGCAGATGCTTGTAAAAACACCTTTTCACTGTTTATCTCTAGGACTCTATTTACATAAATATTCTACAAATTAGGGGCCACCACAGAGCTCTGTGGACAACCCTTGTGGCAGTTTCTTTCAATTTCTAGAGTTCCATCTTTAAAAACTACTTTCCTGTCAGGCAGGTAGTAGTATATAAAATTTCTATAAAAAAAGGGAATCTTGTAGAAGTCAAAAATTTTAAAAAGGACTGACTAGTCCATATTGTCAAAGGCTGCCTTTATATCTAATGAAATCGGAGCACAATGTTGATTAGATCTTGTCTCTCTGATTTTGTTGACAATATTGTCTAGTGCCCTGTCGCAGCCACTCCCCTCCCTAAAACCTTTCTGATTCCTATGTATAATATTATTTAAAGATAAGTATTTATTAAATCTATTTTAGAAAACTCTTTCCAAAATTTTCCTATCATAGGGAGGAGACAGACTGGTCGGTAAGCATCACAAGATTTGGGTTCCTTTCCGGACTTCTGAAGAAAGAAGATATTCGCCTTTCTTAAACATTCTGGAAAGTAATTAAATTTAAAACATAAATTGAAAATCCTAGTTAAAAAATTCTTATTAAAACAATTTATGGCCGTCCATATTTTGGTCCTGGTGTGGTGCGGAAGTTTGGAGAGGGGGCGACAGCTCAGGTGTCGTCCTCGTCATCCGACCGACTTTCAAAATTACGAGGTCCGTCCCCAAATAGCCCTCATGTTGCTTCAAAACGGGACGTTAATATAACTAAACTAAACTCCACATAGGGTTGCCGAATTACTAAACACACAGGATAAAATACCGGTTTTCAATAAATTTAGACATTTTTTTCCTTCAAAAGAATGTTTTACTGTTAAGAAACTAGAATTAGAGCTCTTCATATATATTTATTTTCGTCAAAAATAAACAAAATTAACTTTCATCAATCTTTCAGAGACCAACTGACAGGCACTTAAATCGCCATCTCTCTTCACCATTCCGTACTAAAAGTACTCAACGAAATTTCGAAAGTACTCAACGAAAAACGAATATTTTGGGTTTTTTGTTTTTTAAAAAATATGAAGAGCATTTTGACGATTTTGGAGTTTTATACAATAATTATGGTAATATATCGAACTAACTGACAAAATTCTAGACTTAAACAATGCGTAATAGCGGTACTGATATGATTTTGGTGAATTCTAAGCTTTAGACGACCAAAAGGTTCTACTCAGGCAACATTTTAATTAGAACTACCATGCACCCTGAATAGGCAAACCAATATGGCCACCTATGGTAGAAAACTTTTAAAAAACTAGAGAAAATTCAGTTTATAAGAATGTTCTTAAGTAATTACAATTTCTTGCACAGGCGGCGCTGCAGTCACTGCACAAGCATGGTTTATTTTTCTATCCTAAGGTTTTAGTTATATCAAATGTACAAAATGAGTTTCGAAGTAAAATTCTATGAACGGCGCATTTTATCAGTGAAACAAAAAAATTTATTGCTACTGATAGACTAAACTCTTCTAGAAAATAAATGAGAATGACTTTTTATTTTTTTTTTCTGTATATTCATGGCCGTAGAAAAATGGATTGTTATCATTTGCACCAGTTTAGCTTTATATTTTATTTCATATAATAATTTAATATTTCATCCCGTTAAGGTAACATTATAGTGAAAGTCTTGCAAAAAGTGCTTGGGCTTGTCCCGAGCATAGCAATACGAACGACATGTAGCAACTTTCTGCACTAGCCAGTTTTTTAAATTTGTCGCTATCGGTAGTAGATACCTAGAGTGGGAATGTTTGTTTAAGGGTGTATTGTAGTGCTGCGTCATATCCGGAACGCAAATAGAATTACTGTCCAGAACTACTTTAATTATAAAGTCTTTATTATTTTAAATTTTATTTTAATAGAATTATGAATCTTTACTAATAGCAACATAATTTTAAAATGAAAATAATACTGAAGACACTTTTCATTATTCGTAAATATAATTCCTAATGAAAAATTCTTTCAAAAATTAAAAATTATTTTCTTTATGGTACTTCAGATTGCAAAATTTATTTTGCAAATGTTATTTTGCGAGAATTTTCCGTATTTTGACGGAGGCATGCGACGGTTTTTGTTTCTATTATCTGATTTGAAGCGTTGGCTTTTCATTGAATTTGCTGCAGACAATACGTTTACTGAAGCGTTCAGTGATGAAATTCCACCTCAGATTTATTTCTAATCTAATTCCCAATCCTGGTTAGCTCCATACCGCGAACGATGTTTTAATCATAACAAGGAATATTAAACATCTCTAAACATTTATCAGAGATCCAATGCCAATAATTAAAATCTGTTAATATCTTCATTGACAAATTATAATTTTTTATTGAATTCTTCCCAGTTCAATTAACTTTTAATTTTTAAGCAAAATATAGAGGTAGTTTAAATATTACCATACATTCACAGCAATCGCACACATAGCATGGTTGAAAAGACACTTGCTTTCAAACTATTTGAGACACAAGAGAGCTTTGAGAAAATAATATTAGAGCTCTTCATATACATTTTTTTTTCAAACAAAATTAACTTTCATCAGTATTTTAGAGACCAACTGACAGGCACCTAAATCGCCATCTCTCTTCACCATCCCGTACAAAAAGTACTCAACGAAATTTCACGAATATTTTGGGTTTTTTGTTTTTTTAAAAATATTAAGAGCATTTTGACGATTTTGGAGTTTTACACAATAATTATGGTAATATATCGAACTAACTGACAAAATTTTAGACTTCAACAATGCGTAATAGCGGCACTGATATGATTTTGGTGAATTCTAAGCTTTAGACGACCAAAAATTCTACTCATTCAACATTTTAATTAGAACTACCATGTACCCTGAATAGGCAAACCAAATATGGTCACCTTTGTGTAGAAAACTAAAAAACTAGAGAAAATTCAGTTTATAAGAATGTGCTTAAGTAATTACAATTTCTTACACAGGCGGCGCTGCAGTCACTACACAAGCATGGGGTTTTTTTTTTCTATCCTAGGGTTTTAGTTATATCAAATGTACGAAATGAGTTTCGAAGTAAAATTCTATGAACGGCACATTTTATCAGTGAAACAAAAGAATTTATTGCTACTGGTAGACTAAACTCTTCTAGAAAATAAATGAGAAACTTTTGATTTTTTTTCTGTATATTTATGGCCGTAGAAAAATGGATTGTTATCATTCGCACCAGTTTAGCTTTCTATTTTATTTCGTATAATAATTTAATATTTCAACCCGATAAGGCAACGTTATAGTGAAAGTCTTGTAGTAAGTGCTTGGGCTTGTCCCGAGCATAGCAATGCGAACGACATGTAGCAACTTTCTGTACTAGCCAGTTTTTAAAATTTGTCGCTGTCGGTAGTAGATACCTAGAGTGGGAATGTTTGTTTAAGGCTGTATTGTAGTGCTGCGTCGTATCCGGAAAGCAAATAGAATTATTGTCCATAACTACTTTAATTATAAAGTCTTTATTATTTTAAATGTTATCTTAATTGAATTATGAATCTTTACTAATAGCAACATAATTTTAAAATGAAAATAATATTGAAGACACTTTTCATTATTTGTAAATATAATTACTAATGAAAAATTCTTTCAAAAATTAAAAATTATTTTCTTTATGGTACTTCAGATTGCAAAATTTAATGTTATTTTGAGAAGAATTTTCCATATTTTGACAGAGGCATGCGACGGTTTTTGTTCCTATTATCTGATTTGAAGCGTTTTCAATCAATTTGCTGCAAACAATACGTTTACTGAAACGTTCAGTGATGAAATTCCACCTCAGATTTATTTCTAATCTAATTCCCAATCCTGGTTAGCTCCATACCGTGAACGATGTTTTAATCATAACAAGGAATATTAAACATCTCTAAACATTTATCAGAGATCCAATGCCAATAATTAAAATCTGTTAATATCTTCATTGACAAATTATAATTTTTTATTGAATTCCTCCCAGTTCAATTAACTTTTAATTTTTAAGCAAAATATAGAGGTAATTTAAATATTACCATACATTCACAGCAATCGCACACATAGCATGGTTGGGAAAGACACTTACTTTCAAAACTATTTGAGAAACTAGTATTAGAGCTCTTCATATACATTTATTTTTTTCAAACAAAATTAACTTTCATCAATATTTTAAGAGTCCTGGAAAGTATCTGACAGGCACTTAGGGCGCCATCTATCGCCACCGTTACGTACTAAAGTTACTCAACGAAATTTCATGAATATTTTTATTTATTTATTTATTTTTAAAAGATATTAAGAACATTTTGACGATTTGGGATCATCCTGATAAAATTCTATACTTCAACAATACGTAATAGCGGTACACTGATATGAATTTGGTAAATTCTAAGCTTTAGACTACCACGGTACCCTACATATGTGGCTTTGAAATTATGAAAGAAAAATTATATTATGCTTCGTGCGTGCACAGCTAAAATTTATTTATTACAAATACTCGTATGTCTTCGAATATTCAAGATATTTGCCTCGTGTGTTTCTAATCATAAAATCCCGACGCTAATTCTAAGGAGATTTGTTCAAAATAAAAAAAAGCGGTAGCAGAAACAAAAAAAATCTATTCGCAGAAACTTCTTGCTTCCAACAGTAACTTATTATATTGCCGTTTTAAAAATTTTCTAAAGTTGAAAATCTGCCTTCAATTTATGTTGACAGACTTTTTCTAGGTATAATATTTTCTATTTTGATAAATTTCTAAATCCTTTTTTTTTCTGCTGCTATCCGTGCCTTTCTCTTCCTCTAAAACGAACCTAATGTACCTTTTTCTCATTTATTTTAGCGAAATAACACAATTCTTATTCTTTTATAGGTTATAACGTTATAACAATTTAAATTTTATGTTTATAACACAGATAACTATGAAAAAGTGTAGAATAATTTTAATTGAGTTTGCGATTATGGGCGTGGACGACTCTCTAGAATGCTCAAAATACTAGTTCTGTTTTGGAAGTTGATAGTTTACGAACAACTTTCAGAGCTATCAATCATGGTCAGTCTGAGCGCAACAGTTGTCCACAAGCCAACCAAGAAGCTTCAGGAAATGTAATTAACATCCCGATAAAATGATGTGGAATACTGCAACGATATTTTTACGATATTGTGTGGCATTCAAAATATCAAACGACAATGTGGTGATACCGTACAATGTTGTGCTAATAAGGATATATTCCTACGACACCTCGTTTGCAGAGTTCTGTGTGTATTGGGGGGGACAGTGGCAAATTTTTACAAAAGGAAGCCATATCCCAGGTAGCACAACATTTTGCCCGATATTGTACAATATTGTTCGATATTACATGATATTGTACAATATTGTACAATATTGCAGATATTGTTCACTATCGTTTAATTGTACAATATCTTTGTGCTACTGGGGATGCGCAAAGCTGTTTTGAGAACGCTGTCCCTACTCAATGTCGTAAATTAACCGCCAGTGTATGGTCACTAGATTTTGAGGTGGCCTCCCCCCCCCCCAGAGTCTTGAGATGTAAAGCGAGCGCTTCTAGCGCCTATGTGTTAGTTTGGCGCAGTATGATCAAGCCCATGGTCTTTGCACCATAAAAAAACATAAATTAACTCGAGTGCCTGTGCGAAAAACCGCCAATAGTAGTGGGGCGTTTAATACATCTCACATGTCTTAATGATATTACTCAGAATAGGAGAAGGGCCCGCCAATTCAAAAGGAAATTACTTGCCATTTTTTCGAAACTCCTCTCATGACTATTATACCATATTTATTTTTCTTCCTTCACGTGCCCGCTTTGGCGTCACCTAGGATTTTGGCACCACGGGCAGTAACTGCCTCTGCCTATAAAGCGAGAATTCCTCTGCAGATATCAACGAGCGAAGACTAATATCACGCCTCAAGTTATATTAATAGAATAGAGTGAAAAGATTATGCGGTGAATAATAATAATTGTGGTGGTTTCAGCTCCTTGGGGCCGCAGGCCACACCATCTGAAAACCTAATAAATTAGGGTTTAAGTGGAAATGAAAATTAGACCTGATAATCAAAATGCATAAACCAGTATGAGAAGAATCAAATTTAGGAATAAATTAAATCTATAAAAATGATGCAAATTACATAAATAAAAAATATTTAAAAAATAATAATTTAAAAAGAATATAAAAGGAGATTATAAAGTTGTGAAAAATTATCTAAGGCAGTAAAAGGTTAAAGAAAGGAATGCACAACAGCGCGGGGGGAAACTCAGAGTGAGATAGTCATTCTTGGTCTCTTACGATTATGTTTATCATTATGATAATAAACAGGAATTATGGCTAATTCGGGGTTATTGATATCCGAAAATTTTCCATAGACATTTTTAGCAAGTGTTTTAATGAACTGCTGAAGGGAGGGGACATTTAATGCATTTCATATATCAATATTTCGATGGTACCACCTGGCGTTTGCAAACATTCTTAGGGTTTTGTTTTCAATCACCTGAATGATTCATAAATAACTTTTGGCAGTGCAGTCACAAATGGGACTCGCGTAAATGAGAATTGGTCTGAGATACGCTAAATAGATCAATACCTTGTTGTGGAGATTTAGACTAGAGTTCATACAGATTAAAGAGTATAGGGCGCGGAATGCATTGTTATATTTTCCCTTCATCTGGCTTGTATGAGCTCGGAAGTTCAGTTGCTTGTCCAGAACAACTCCCAAATATTTCACTTCTTTTTTTCATTCGATTGGGGTGCCACAGACCTTCACATTTGGCCAGTCGTCATTCTTTTTGTTAAAGACAATTGATTCTGTCTTGTCAACATTTAGTTTAATTTTCCATCTCAAAAAACAGGCTTCTAGATTTTTAAGGCAGTTTTGAAGGGGTACAATAGCTTTATCAGGGGTTTTACCTTGTGAGAATATGGCCGTATTATCGGCGTAAAGGCTGAGAATAATATTTCTTAACTGTGAGATGTCATTCATGAACAAAACAAAAATTATTGGGACCAGAATTCTCCCTTGGGCTACGCCAGCGTGAAGTTTTCTTGGTATGGAATCTGAGTTTTTAACAAGAACAGTGAAGTGCCTATTCGTAAGATATGACTGTATTATCTCAATAATGTATTGAGGAAATTTGTAAGCAATTAATTTGTGAATCAGACCCTCGATCCACACTTTATCGAAGGCTTTTGCAATATCTAAGAATATGGCAGCAGTAACCAGATTGGAATTCTTCCCTCCATTAATATGCTTTACAACTCTAAAGAGCTGATGGGTCGTGGAAAGTTGTGGGGTAAACACAAATTGCTGAGACATGGGAAGTCTGAGTTTTTTTGCATGTGTTAGATACCTATTTAGGATTAATTTCTCTTCTAGCTTACTAAGAAATTGTTGGTAACAACGAAATTGGTCGGTAACTAACAGGGTGAGTCGGATCCTTTCCCGGCTTCAAAATTGGGAGAACTCTAGCCGTTTTCCAGCAGTTAGGAAAGTGTCTGAATTTGAGCATGTGAATAAAAATTTCAGTCAGTTTTAGGATAATTTTCAGAGGCAAATTTTTTAGCATCTTATTTGTAATGGAGTCAATTCCAGGGGCTTTGTTGATTTTAATGTGCTTCATAAAGCAAATAATCTCAGAAGATTGTACCTTTTTGAACTTTGAAGTACGGATTTCATTTTTAAACTCTCTAATGAATTTTTCAACGGTTCTCTCGGTATTTGGGTCGCCAAAACAATTGGGGGTGAATTGACTTTCCAGATGATCAGCAATAATTTCCGCTTTTTCCAAGTCCGTCTGCGAAGGCAAATTGGTGCCTTTGTTTTTTAATTGAGGAATTTCAGATCTTTTAGATTTCAGCCTCTTAGTACGACTCCAGAGGGTGCCATCATACATGTTTAACTGCTTGTTTTGGCTAATGTACATACTTTGTTTGAATTCGGACATTATATTTCGAAACCTGGCCTGTGCTCGGTTAAATAAATTTTTTGAGGTAGGATCTCCGTATCTTTGCCAGACCTTCTTCGATCTATTTTTTTCAGTTCTTAGTTCTTTTAAATGAGGGCGCAGGTAAAGTTTCTCGTGATGCTTTATCGGCCTAGACTTATTATTGTAAACATTGGTAATATCGCTCATAATTTTATTCACTTCATTCTCAAGATGGTTTGAATTTAAAATTTTGAGGAATATAATTTTAACAATTTCATTCAAATGATTTTCAAAATTGTCCTAATTCGACGAAACCTTTTGCCTTTTTACAATGAGAGGTACAATATTGAAATCAAAGTTCAATATTACCGGATTATGATCCGATGCAATATCAGCAATAGATTCTATTTTATGCCTATAGGCGAAATTTTTTGTTAATGCTAGATCGATGGTTGTGGCCG